>PVKS010004583.1:0-91950 GCA_004027875.1 Aplodontia rufa
GACCCAGGCTTGGATGAGCTTCCTGGTTGTTACTCTGCACGTACATCACTGCTAGGAAAATCAACGCTGCGGATTCCACGGGGAGGAGACAACTGGGAGCTCTGTATTTGGGGATTTCCCTGACTTTAGCCTGAGTTTCTTCCCTTGGCTTATTTGAATTTGTAGCTTTTCACTGTGATCAGTTGGAACTATGAATATAATAAATTTGAAAGAGCTTTGTACACTCCTGTAGTGAATTATGAAGCCTGAGGTTGATCTTGGGGACCCCCAAACTTGCAATTGGTGTTAGAAGTGAGGGTGGGCTTATGAACTGTTCCCTAACTTTGCAGAGTGTTGAATCAAGACAAGGAAATACATGAAGATATTTGCTCAGGACTGCACGCCTCTGGCAAGCCTACCTAACATTTCTGGGTTGATTTTCTTGATGAAGACAATCTTAATACACTTTGTAAATATTCCATAGTGAAGCTTATGCTCATCTCGTAAGAATTCAGAGAAAGGAAGTGGGGAGTAAGTAGAAGGAGCCTAGGATTTAGACTGGAATGTGGACCCAAATCCCAGCTACAGCATGTAGGCTTTACCCTGGGCAGAAGAGACATGGGAAATGAAGCGTCCAAATGAAAGGATGTGAGCACCTGGCCCAAGATCTTTTTTTTTTTTTTTTTTTTTATGAGAGAGAGGGACAGTGAGAGAGAGAGAAAGAGAATATATCAATTTTTTATTTAGTTCTTCATGTGGCTTTTGTTGCTCTGATACTTCATTGGGTAAGTAGTGCTGGGGTTCAAACCTGCATCCTCGCGCATGCCAGGCAACCACCGTATCCGCCAAGCCACTGCCTCACCCCAGGTTCAAGATCCTTTTGGCTACCAGGGAAACTGCACATTTCTGTCTAATAAGTCCCAATGCTTTAACATCCACCTGCTCAATTATACTAAAATATTATAGGGCCCTCACAGCCAAAGGCCACAACCACTAGAGAGCCCTTTTCATCTGATTTTGGTCTATTCTTTAGAGGCACTCAATTCTCCATCTGTTCAGAAACATTGTTTGGAAGGTCATAGTACTTTAAAAAAATGTTTATTGTGACAGTTTTTGCCAATATATTTTTAAATCAGCGATAGGCAAAAATTTATGGGGATATTTGGAAGATTGACACCTTTAAAAAGGTGTCTTATCAGCTCATGAATCTCTCACTCAAGTTCTGTTCCTTATCCTGGTCCAAGACCATAGTCATTTCAGCAGGAGCCCCATAAGGGGCCAGATTGAGAGGTGTCCCCTGCCGGTGGACACTCAGAGCCCTTACACTGAGTAACTGGCTGCCCCTCCATTCTGGCAAGAAATTTGGTTCCTGACTTAGAGAACAATTCAAGCAGCTGAAAACCTGGCATTTCTGCCCCTTTATGCCTATCTTAATAGTCTTTGAGCTTTTAAATTCTCCCTGAAGTTACCGTGGCTTTCTAAGAGACTGTTTTAAATACGGATGTGGATGCTCACTGCCATGTCCCTGTCCCTCGATTAACCACAGACCAGAGATACTTCATGAGCATTTGCTAAGCAAATGAATAAAGGGAATGTAGTAAAGTGCCAAGCTGTGTCTCCTCCAGTCACCCACACTGTTTTTCTGTGTTATAAATAACACATTTACAACACACTCTCATCAGCTTAGTGAAGGACTGTGACTACTTCTATGTACACAAAAAATTGAACAATGACTTTAAGAGATACTTTAGGATGCTAAATGAATAACACATCGATATGAACAGGATGAGTTGACCACGGCCCCTGCCAAAGCCCATCAGGAAAGTGGCACACAGTCACCCTGACATCAGGGCAAAAGAAGGTTCTGACTTCCTACTCTCAACACAGGCAGAACAACAGAGCAGACCTGTCTTTCAGAAAACTGTGGTCAGTTTCTATTTATAAACCAGGATCACACATACCTTGGCATGGCCATGACATTTCCATGACCTGGAAGATTACTGGAACCCAAAAGGCCTCTCACCACCTACTCTCAGACTGAGTCATCCTGGTGAACTCTGAATGCATCGCAACTTATAGGCTTTGATTGTTAAAAGGACAGTTCATACCACAATCTCTAGTTCAAAAAGCAAAATAAATGCACAGAAAGAAAAACCCGAGGTTTATCAGGGAACAATGGCATGGGCACCTTCAACTATAAACAGAGATTTTTTTAAAAAAGTCTTAACTGGGGCTGGAGCAGTTTCTCAGTGGTTAGACCACTTGCCTGACATGTGCAAGGGCCCAGGTTTAAACCCCACCACCACATACACAAAGAAACAAAGGCCAGATGAAAAAATAAATAGAATCAATCTCTCTTTCTCTCTCTCTCTCCCTCACTCTCTCTTAAAAAAAAAAAGTCTATTAATTGGCCTCCCACTCACAACTCCACCAACAGATGGTAAGACAGATGCCTTCCCATCCTTAGCAAACACACTTTCTGTCCATCATCCTAGTACAAAGGAAGTGTTCCTATGTGATCCCAAGATTGAAAACTATGTAATGAAAGAGTGAAAAATTGGAAAAGAACTTCCTCTCTGGCTTAGCAGTAGATTCCCAAACTCCCACCCCTGATTTGTACAAGCAGGCCATCACTACTTTATCCTCAGCACAATAACTCCTTTTCCTTGTGCATCATACGGAAACATACTTTTCCTGCCCTTAAGCTGGCTCTACTTTTATATCAACTACATTCAAAATGGCATTTACTTAAGGGGAAAATATTGAAACACAATTCTTATTAATCAATCACTAATACATTAGTATGGTGACCACAATTAAACTGATGGGTTTTAATGTATCCAAGTCAAGAGAAATTTGTATGTGAAGACGCCCCAGTTTGCATATGAAAAAAATTGAAAAATAGATAGTCTTTCCCTCTTAGCCTGTGACCTATATAGAAGAAAATCACAGACCCAAAGTATTTGACAGAAGATGACAAACCAAAAACAATATCGCTTCTAAGAAATTAGCAGGTTCCTTAAAGTGCAATCATCAAATTTGAAAATTCAATAATATCATTACTGGTAAATTGGGGCATTTTGCATATTTAACATGTGGTGGAGAAGCATTACCTTATACACAATCAGGTTCAACTAACACATTAAAGACATTCCACATGCCAAGCTTTATGTTATGAGCTTTCATATGTAACTTGACTTCACTTTCTAACTGTGTGACCTTGGGAAATTTTTCCATGCCCCAAATTTTTTAACTGATAACCATGCTTTCAATCTCATAGCTTTGTTGTGAAGATTAAATAAGACTTTTTCTCTCCAGCCAAGCATGCAAAAGTTTGTTTATTTTTTTATTTTTTTTATTAGATGGATACAGAGTTACAATTGAGGGGGAAACATTATCAAACATTCAAGAACCAATGTATATACACTTAGTTATCCAGCGCTAATGCCATGTCATGGATGCCCAGCTTGGGTTCCCCATGTTGCTGTTTCCCCAGAAGAACTCCTGAGTTAAATGGGTATCTCATGTAGGACAGAGATCTCCTTCTGAGATGATTCCCCCATATTCCCACCCTCCAGTCTCCTAGATGTACTTCCTAAGCCCTCCCCCCACCCTGACCCCCACCCTATGCCTCTAAGGGAGTCATCTCCCTGTTGCATTGAGAATCATACAATTTGAAAATATTATTAACTTAGCCGATTAACATACTGCTTCCCGATGTATTCTAGCTTCCATAGATGAGAGATACCATTCGGCCCTTGAGTCTCTGAGACTGGTATACTTCACTTGGCATAATTCAAGAAGTTTGGATACTGCCACTCCAGCTTACCAAGCGGAATAAACTAAAAAATGAACAACTTTTTTTAGATCCATTAGAGCAGTGAGGTCAGAGGGCATACAATGCTCCAAAATGGAGAGACTGCCAGGCAAATAGGAGAATCCCAACTCACTGGAGCAGAAACTCACAGGCAGCAACCTCTGCAGGAACCAGAGCCATGGCAGAAAACCTGAACTATAACTGACAAATTGCTAGAGTCAGAGTGGACAAATCTGAAAGATTAAAACTTCAAGGAGACTCCCCCACATTTTGTGAGTTTTACTTCCAGGAGTTCCACCAGTTCTTCACATTGAACATCAGAGGAAAATTCCTTTGTGCTTCCAGCAGGAGGAGAAAAGGAACCACTGTGAAATCCACCAGAGTGTTCTGTTCTTAACAAGTACTGCCCTGGGGAAAGCCAATCTGATCCTACCCTGCTGGGACTATATCATGGCCTAACTGACTTAGGAGAAGAGAGATACCCAGCTCCCTCTGGCTCTAGCTGTCGGTCCCATCTAAAGGGAGTAGGATGTGGGGAGAGACTGAGAAGCACCCATGAAGTTCACTGTCCAGGGATACAGGCTTGCTGGAGATGAGGACCTAGGCACAGGACCATAGAATGCTTCCTTTCCTACACCTCACCTCCTCATTAGTGAAGGACCATTAACAGGAGTCCATTTTACCCAACTTATCCTGTCCAGCTATCAAGAAAAATTACAAGACAATAATAAAAAATAAGAATCGAAGTTCAAAGAGAAAGAGCAGTTATTACAACTAGACTTGGATGCAGTAGGGATGTTGGAACTCTCATGTTGTAAATTTTAAACAGCTGTGACAAATATGCCGAGAGCTCCAATGAGTACAGTGGACACCAGGTGAAAGCAGAGTAAGCAGAGAGATGGGCACTCCAGAACCAGAAAGCAATCCACAGACCAAAACACTGCAACAGAAATGAGGAGTGCCTCTGACGGGCTCATTAGTAGACTGGGTGTAGCTAAGGAAAGTAATCTAAGTGTGAGGCTAGCTCAACACAAATAGAGAAGAGATATTCCCCGGTCACGGACAGGAAGATTCAATGTTGTCAAGATATGGGGTTTTTTTCCAACTTGACCTAGAGCTTCAAAGCAATCTCAATCAAAATCCCAGTAGGCATTTTGTGGATATCGACAAAGTAATCCACAGTGTATATGATAGGCCAAAGATTCCGAATAACCAATACAGTATTGGAGAAGAACAAGTTCAGAGAACTGACACTTCACGACTTGCTTCAAAGCTAAAGTAATCAAAACAGTGTGGAACTGATGAAAGAAAAGACAGATTGAGCTAGGCACAAGAGAGTCTAAAAATAGACTTCCGTAAGCATAATCAACCGACTTTTGATGACGGACTGAGGACATTACAACAAAGCCACCATCGACAAACGGTGCTGAGACAGGGAACATCCACATGCCTGACACTTAGACTTCAGGGCAAACAGTAAATCAATAAAAGAGGCCATCAGAAAAACATCCAGATGATCGGCTGTTTGACAATTAGTTTTAGACACGACATCAAAGGCAAGATTCTTGAAAGAAAGAAATGATAAGCTGGATTTAATCAAAATAAATCTTTTCATTCTATGAAAAGCATTGTCCGGAGAATAAAAAGAGAAGCCACAGACAGAGAAATCATTGGCAAAAATGTATATATTAGATAAAGAGTTGTTAGTCAAAATACACAAAGAAATGTCTTGGTGTTTGGTGCTGGAGATTGAACCCAGGATCTTATGCATGTTAGACAGATGCCATAACACGAGCCACACCCCCAGCTGCAAGGAATTTTGATAATTCAATAATAACAAAATAATAAACTGGTTAAAAAATGAATCAGAAGCTTTAACAGACACTTTCACCTAAGAATGTATACAGGTAACAAATCAGCATATAAAAGTGCTCCAAATTACACATCATCAGGGAAATGCAAATTAAGCCAGGAGATTTCATTTTTAGTATTAATGAGAACAAAAAATGGTACAAGTACCTTGGAAGAGTTTTGTGGTTTCTTACAAAGCTAAGCACATTATTCTCACACAATACAGCAACTACAATTCTGAGAGATTCACCCAAAGGACATGAAAGCACAAAAGCCCACCTAAGAATGCTTAAAGCAACTTTTTTCATAGTTGCCAATACTTGGAAACATCCAAGATGTCCTTCGGTAGGTAAACAGATAAACTGTGATATATGCAGACAATGAAATATTATTCAGCACTAAAAGGAAATGAGTTTCCAAGCAATGGAAAGATACGGAGCAAACTTAAATGCATTTGACTAAGGAAAATATGCCATTCTGAAAGGCTACGTGCTGTACGGTTCCTGTATGGCACTCTGAAAAAGGTAAAACCAGGGAGATGGAAGATCTGTGGTTGCCAGGGGTGAGGGGAAAGGAAGAGTGACCAGGAGGAGCCAGAGAATTTTTAGGGTAGTGAAAATTGCTCTGAATGATACTGTGATGTGTTATTACACGTTAGTTAAAACCCGTAGGATGCAAAACACCAAGAGTGAGCAGCAACGTAAACTATGCGTTTTGGGTGATTACAAGGTCTTACTGTAGGTTCATTGCTAGTAACAGCTGTACCACTCTGGTGGGAGAAATTGATAAGGGTAAGGGTAGTCTGGGGTTGTAAATAGGAACTCTCAGTAGCTTCTGGTCAAGTTTACCAGGAACCTAAAACTTCTCTTAAAAAAACTAAGTTTGCTAAAAAGTTTTTAAAGCTATGAATGATGGAATAAATGCTTAAATTTTTTCACAAAAAAGATTAAATGAGTTAATGTAATGTGATTAGGGGCTGGAGCAGTGGTTCAGCAGTTACGATGCTTGCCTGGTATGTGCGAGGATGCAGGTTCAAACCCCAGCACCACATACACAACAAAGTGTTGGAGCAACAAAGGCCACATGTAAAATTAAGTAAAATTTTCTCTTTCCCCTACTGTTCCTCTCTCTTAAAAAAAAAGAAAGAAAGAAAGAAAGAAAGAAAGAAAGAAAGAAAGAAAGAAAGAAAGAAAGAAAAGGGCTGGAGTGGTGGCTCAGCGGTTACGGTGCTTGCCTGGCATGCACGAGTACACGAGTTTAAACCCCAGCACCACGTACACGATGAAGTGTCCCAGGAAAGACAGTCACATGAAAAACTAAATAAGGATGGCTTCTCTCTCTTTCTCTCTCCCTCCCCCTCTCTCTCTCACTGTCCCTTCTTTCTTTAAAAAAAAAAAAAAGAAAAAAAAGATGTGATTAGATCAGTGCCTGGTATATTAAATGCTTAGTAATTACTTCACTATTATTATTGCTGTTTCTGTCACTAAAATTGCTACAGCAAAAAGTATTCTCTAAAACCCAGGGAGGTAGTTATTACTACCTCCATTTTATACAGGAGGAAATGTAGGCTCTGAGACACTGAGGAAATTGCTTAGAGCCACGCAGTACTGGCACTGGCATAAGTCTCTTTACTCAAAGTTCAGTGTTCTACCACTTACCCTACTTCTGCAACGAGAGACTAAAAATAAATGTATCTGAATCAGCAAACACATCTTCCTTGCATTCCTGACTTCAAAGTAGTATAATAATTGTATGAAAAATAATGTTATTGAATATCACACCTCTAGAGACAATGATTTTAAGGACAAGGTTAATTGTTAGGCATTTAGTTCAGATAAGACAAGGTCTTTTAAAGTCCTAAATCTCTTATTGAGTCAGGTGGCTTGGGAAGATTGCGACAGAAAGACAGAGCCCAAGACCAGGAGTCAGGGTGGAGTCCTGGCTCACTGCTTCACTGGTCCAACATCATGAGCAAGTTACTCAAACCCTCTTTACTTTGAGTGATCATTGTGGGTCCACAATAAGTTAATGGATGTTAGTGCAATATGAACTATAGAGTTCTGGTACTCTTATCTCACAACCCAGGTGCCAGAAAAATCTGTTTCTTGTGAACACAAGCTAAAGGCAAAGTTTCCATAGCTTTGTGAAATGATCCTTTCACAAACAAAGGAAATCGAATGAAATTTCTCAGCATTTCATAGTTTCCATTTCTAGAAACCATGAGCTAAAAAAAGAACACAGAGATATTTGCTTAGAGGCTCCAGCCTATTTTTCTCCTTTCTTCCTTTCAAAACCTGAAAGAATATCCAAATATTACATCCTTTCATCCTTAAGCCTCCACATCAAAACTAGTTAAGAAGGCTTTTGTTTTAGGGGTAAACCCAGCATGTTCCTTTAATTGATTGACTGTTGACCACTGTAAATATTTTGTTCCCTAGACACTGCAAAAACTGTCAGGAGGAGAACAGGGCTCACTGCAGTGAGAAAATGGGGTGTCCACTGCTGCCTGCCTGCAGGGCCAATCAGAAGAAAAATCTGAAAGTCCAAATCTTCTCACCTAAATAAACATAACAGGCGCTTCTCCACCTGAGTGGAGAACTGAGGGAAAAGGTAAGGAAGTGGGTAAATGGCATTCCTGCATCCAGCAGCAACCCCTTCACCTACCTCCACATCACCTGGCTATTCATCTGCATAACCCATCCCTGTTCTTTTTTTTTTTTTAAGAGAGAGAGGGACAGTGAAAGACAGAGAAGGAGAGAAGAAATTTTTATTTGGTTTTTCATGTGACTTTCATTCATCTGACACTTTGTTGTGTACATGGTGCTGGGGTTTGAACTCACGTACTCACACATGCAAGGCAAGCACCGTAACCGCCAAGCCACCACTCCAGCCCCTCCATCCCTGTTCTTAAACAACCCTACCAGCCCTGTCTAATTGTCACAACAATTTAAAACCACTCTCTAAATTGTTATTTATTTAAAACTCATATTAACTTCCCAAATACCTGTAAGCAAACTCCTATTCCAGATTCTTGTGCAACTGCTCCAGGAGAAAAGTCTGGGGCAGTGGGATGAAGTGTTTAAGCATAGAGGAAATATATTAAATGCTTTATAAAAACATTAGAGAGTCCAGCAAAAATTAGCAATAGGTACTAGACAAAATAAAAGACAAGGTGGTTGTCAACTCCAGGAAAAACAAAGGGCTATACAATATGGTCATATTTCACCATTGGCTTGGCAGTGAAAAATGTTTTTTAAATCATAATATTATAACCCTCAATTACTAATTTAGCAAAATACTATTATATAACTTTATTGTGGGATGGATGGAAAGGAATTGTGTGAAGAGTAAGAGAGCTGTCAACTTTCCCCTTAAGTCAATAAATGAAAAAAAAGTAAATATATATTTAGGAATACAAGAGTATATAACAGGGAAGCAAAAGTACTGTTTTATACAAATTTATAAATACAAATGTATATTTATGAGTGTACATATGTGTTTGTATACAAATATATCCCTGTAAAGAGGGGCACAAGAAAGACACTACTGCTTTTTCTTTATGAGCCTTATAATGTTATCTGGTTTTCAAAAGTATGAAAATGTATTGCATAACTAAAAGTTCGTCATATCATAAAAACTAAAATTAAAAATGTCTGTGACTGCAAATGTAATCAAAAACGGAAGGTAGTAAGAATACAACTCAAATTGGTAATTAGCCTCAAACCAAAGGATCATAAAACATCTTGATTGTTGAAATCTTACACACTTTTAAAATCATGTTTTCTTCTCCCTTTGTAATATACCACTTCAAACAGCACAAGACTTACCACCAATTGCTTTGATGTTACAGCAAATTCCAAAACATCTGATGAATGTTCTAACACTGCTGATTTGCCACAGGAACAAACCAAAAGTACTTCTTTTGCTAATATTTTCATAACTGATCAAAACCTGGATCTCCACCCTGCTCCTTCTTGCAGTCATTAGAGTCTACATTAAATACCTTGGTCCATTCCAACTAATACCAATTGGTTTTTATACTAATACTTACATATGCTATAAATATCTGAAAGAAGCATAACATTTTTCTCTCAATAAAAGGTAATTCTCTTGAATTGGCTTTAAGCTTTTTAAGAGTAAGTGTCTATAAACTGAAAGGATATATTCTCCAGTTATAAATCTAAAACGTTTACTACGATGATTACACACCATTTCACAATGTTCTTTGAAGTCTGGCTCTTATCTAAAGCAAGCAACACACCCCATTCCATTAGTTTTAAGTCTTCCTGAACTAGACACTTTAAGCTTAGAAATAATGAAGTAGTACTGTGAAGCATTCGCACTCATGTATAATAACAGTTGATTAGCATTCATTTACCGTGGTTTAGCATTAAAAACAGACAAATTGTTTTAATAAAAACCAATTCAAACATGCATTGAGGAAAAGCAATGTGTTTACCTCTGTTGGTTTGTAGCAGTCTACAAGAGCTTCCTAGAATTAAACACACAGAAAGTCAGTTTTATTAGTTTAGAATTCAATGTCACTTTTAAAGTGAAATTAAAACTATTTTGTCTCTGTACTATTATTTTTACCATGGTAAATCAAGACCTCATACTGGTTATTCACAATCATGCTGTAATTTGGTTCCAGCTGGTCATTCAAAAATAGTGAAATGCCATTAATATGCAGAAATGCATGTGTGCACACCTTTACTGGAAAGTTTTAAAATAGAAAAAGATTTGGGTTTTATGGTATTGTAGCACTGAAAACAAAACCCAACCCTTGACCAGATTATGAGCACCTCTCTGAGGAGAAGACCTTACATTCAAGGATGCAAAAGTGGCCATCAGGTTGTAGTCTGCAGGGACACGCAGGCCACCTCCAGAGGCCCAAACCTGGAACTGAATGCCCCTTGGCATCTTCCTACATTAACTGCACACATCCAGAGGGATTCAAACGCACCCACCCAGTTCACAACTTTTTATTCACGCACGTCCGTCCTTCAGGCTGTCTACTTGGTTAATATTAAACTTATATACTTGAAGTTGAGACCACCTGTGCTGGAGAGCAACATTATTCAGCCACAGGCCAGCCTGGAACTCGATCTCCTCAGGCTTCAGGGTCTCAGCTGGGAATCGAGGGGTGGGGATGACCTGACGACAGCTAAGAAAGCCCCTTCCAGGTTCTCGATCTTAAGATAACTGCTTTGTGTCACTACCTTTCCTGTAGATGTAGTGCCTACTTTATCTTTTTATTTATTAACTTTTATAACTAGGATAACATTGCCTTCCAAATAAATCTACCCACAAGAAACAATTCTAACAACTGAGGCTGTTCGCCATTCAAGGAACACTAGCAATTATTAATACACTGAACATATCAAAGCATTAAATGAGCCCTTTGATTTGCCTTGGTTATCATTTGTCATTCGTGATAACCAACAGCGATTAACAGTAATTATCAGTGGATATTAAGAACAGTGGCAGGCCAAACGTTAATTTGTTTTTGAAACTCCCAAACATGATTTTAAAATGATGGACTTGATCTCCTATGGGAAGCACTGGATCTATTTCATTGCTTTCATTAGGGAGACACAGACATCACCACCCTCACTCATACTAGAATGCTATCAGGTGAGCACCTATTAAAATATATCTTACTAAACAGAATTATGCCACAAACAAAATAATCAAGAAATTAGTTTCATGAATGACACAATTCCAACTGTGAGACCAGAGCCCTCGGCTTGGACAGTCCCAGTTCCAGCTCAGTCTCTTTCCTGTATGCTCGTGGGTACCACCGTCCTCCTTGGAAAAATGATCTCACGAGCTGCTTTAGCATCAGAGATGAAACACACCAGTGTTTTCCTCTGTGAATGCCCTCACCCAAGCCCTGGTGCCAAAGCCACCACAGCGCAGAAGCAGCCCAGGCAACGTGGAGACCAAGTGGATTCAGACATCGGTGCCTGGAAAGTCGAAAGCTGCTTACCTGTAATTTTAATGCCCTTTCCTCCTCGCTGTCTGCGTCAAGAAGGTCGTCAATGTCGATTTCTACGTCTGGCATCTCTTCTTCCTGGGGGTGCAAATATCAAGGCGTTTCATGAAGGGAAAACTAAATTGTGCCAAATCAATTGAGTTGAGCCAAACTACTAATTACCAATGTAGAGGGGCTGATGGGTAAAAGGGAAGGAGAGATGGGGGAAGGAGAGGGCAGAGAGGGTAATGGGAAAAGACAAGAAAAGGGAAAAGGGAAGGGAAAGACAGGAAAGAGAAAAGGGAAACAGGAGGGAGGTGAGAGAGGGAGGGAGGGAGCTGAGAGATTTAAGAGTCACAAAGCATTAAAAACTTTTATTTCAGAAATAACAGTTTTCTATTAGTTAACATAAAATCACACCTGTAAGTGTACAGTGGATGGGAAAGGGTGGGGCGAGCTGCGGTTTCCTATCTGACACCCATCCTTCTCTACCTATCCATCTTTATTTACATCTCCCCTCTCAGCTTGGGATGTGGGGAAAACCCCAAGACCCTATGATTCCTCCACAGGTTTGGGGTACTAGCAAAGCCCCAGCTCCAGTTAGGGGTATGGAGAGGGTGTGTGATCCAACAGAGGCCCAGGGCTGAGGAAGCACACAGCCCTGAAAACAACAAAGAGAGGCTGGTTGAGGATGAGGCTGCCTCCACACTGGGAAGAGCAGGGAGAAACAGAGAGCCTGGGCATTTCTGGTTAAAATCACCAAGACACCAGGTCAAACAAGCCCTTAACATTGTTTTAGCCAATGTGGATTGAGCAACTAAAGGGCATCTGGTCCAGAAAAGAGGGCAAGATGGGGCTGGAGCGGTGGCTCAGCGGTTTCGGCGCTTGCCTGGCATGCACGAAGACCCGGGTTCAAACCCCAGCACCACGTACACAACTGAGTGTTGGACCAACTAAGGCCATGTGAAAAACTAAATAAAGTTGTTTCTCCCTTTCTCACTGTCCCTCTCTCTTTATTTAAAAAAAAAAAAACAGAAAAGAGGGCAAGAAAGGTGAAGACTGGGCCAACATGGAATCTGAACTTCCAATCCAGGTAGACCTTGGCTCCCTCTCATCTCTTCTGTTACCTAAACTTTTCACTTCCGCACCTCTCAGAACAGCATCTTAAATGTCACAGTCAACAGCACGGAAGAGAGACCTGCAATTTTGTATTTCATCTTCCACGTGCAGCCATCTGCAAGCCAGCTCCTCCCAGCCACACGGATGGCTGACACTATCTGCAGGAGCTGGGGAGAAAGTTGCCCTCTGGGACACCTGGAAGGTCTCCAGGGCTCAGCTGCCCTGGGTAAGCTACCTGGTCTTGACTTCTAGGGCAAGGCTGACTTTCCGAACACTTCCTTTCTAATAAAATGCACTTAGTAAGTAATAGTGCTCAACCTTTTGGGTGCTTGGTTCTAACACAAAAGCAAGGATCTAAGTATATTGGGGAAGAGTAATATGATGCCCTACCCCCAAGGGTCTTCCCTAGAACCCAAGGGCAGACCCTCAATAGGAAGGAACATTCCACAAACAACCCTTCCATTTGAGTCCCTAGTGATTTATACCTGCTCCTGTGGAGAACTTGTTTAGACCCTTTCTAAGATATTAAAGGCTAAACCACTTTGACACCAGCATTTATTATTGATGTGAATTTTCAGGTCTCGTCTGCAAGGTTGCACGTGGTGGAAGGAAGGTTTTTTGTCTTCATATCTGCACCTAATGACAACTTAGCTGTTATCAGAAGCTGGTGACCTGGAAATAGAAAGTTTCAAAGTTTCAACAAGACTAAGGCTGCAGGGTGACCTTCCTCTTTCTAGGCATGGGCTCCAGGAACACGGCAGTCTGGATTGAGACCAGCTCTGCCACCAACACACTGTGGGACTCTGGGGCAAGTTTCTCTGGTCAGCTTCCACACCTATGAAAATGGGACAGTAAATGCTAACCATCTTTGATGCATGGATTAAATTTGTTAATTGATATCAAGTCCTCAGAATAGTACCTCACACACAAATCAGGCTTCCTGAGCACTGATGATTATTTCTGTGGTATTGAAAGACATGCAATCCATGAAAACTCAACCTCAAGTAGAGGAACAATTTTAACATCCTTAGCCTTATTAGGTTTGAAAATCTAAAATAATAATAATAATAAGAGATGATAAAAGTATATCTCAGAAAATTGTAATGATCTCAAAACTGCTTCTTACTGGAAAGCAGTTATAAGAATAAATTTAGTAAGGGGCTGGAGCGGTGGCTCAGTGGTAGAGCGCTTGCCTGGCATGTGTGAGAACCCGGGTTCAAACCCCAGCACCATATACTCAAATGAGTGTCACAGCAACAAAAACCAGACAAAATAAATAAATAAAGTTGAGTCTCTCTTCTCTTTCTCTCTAAAACCAATAATAATAAATAGAAGATTTAAGGCACAGTGACCCGGCTTCCCAGGATGTCAGGGTGAGGGGTGTAAATCTGACTATGAGAATATTTGTGGGTACTGTCCTTGTCCTGGGAACTTCACCTACCTGAGCCAATGAAAATGGGCATCCCTGGTCTCTGCTTGGATGTTGCTGGGCTGTTATGACTTTTACCCAGAATCCATCCATCCCACACTTAATCTACCATTTGGCCTTGGACCCATACAAAGCAGCTATTTCCAAGGAGATGTCACTTGTTAACCTCCCCCAGGGGCAGGGTTGTGCATACCAATGTGCCTCCATCGGAGAAGAGGATGCTGGAAGGATCTCAAAGCTACACTTTGTTGCCAGGACCCTGGGAAACCCACCAGGACGTGGGTCCTGCTTGGCTCTACTGGTGCCACCTTCCCTGGCCACACCACCGTCCCTCCACCATGTTGGTGTTCTCTTGCCTAGATGCTCTTGTGTCCAACCATCAAATTTTGTGTTTATTTGAAAACATGATTGAAAGGAGCACTGGTAGGAGAAGAAGGGAAACTACCAGGGGAACCCCAAATAGAGAGCAGTCCCTACAGTTTTATAGTTTGATAAAAGCAGTGGAGCCTTCAAAGATTCGCCAGTGAAAGGACCAACGGGAACACAAACACCAACAAAGAAGCTCACTAGATTACAGAAGAACTGACAACCCGTAAACAGGAACAGTCTGCTGAGTCACCCACAGGACCCCACCCCCACCCCGCAGGCCAGGGAAAGACTGAGGCCATCAAGAATTAGCCCCTGAAGAAGAACTGGGCATGTACTGCATGTGAGTTTTGGAAAGTGCAGCCCAAGATTAATTCAGTTACATCACCACACCAGGTAGCTTTAATAACTACCGTATAAGGCCAGAACACCCCAGCCGATCTCATTGGACTCCATTCAAGAAAAGCCAAGCAAAACAGATGAATCGGCAAGTACCCCCAGTCTGCACAGCCTCCTCCTTACCTTCCCTGCTCCTCCCCTAGAACAGTCCCTTGGGTTCAGTACTTACACTCTGTGGACACGACACATACATTTATGGCATGGCTTAATGAAATCAAACAAAGGGAACTGGGTATAAAACCTGTTGAAGGAACTGCAGGTAAGAGGAGCCTGGCATCTGGTCTTCTTTTTTTTTAGAGAGAGAGGGAGAGAAAGACAGAATCAATTTTTTATTTAGCTTTTCACATGGTTTTCATTGCTCCAACACTTTGTTGTGCACGTGGTGCTGGGGTTTGAACCCGCGTACTCAAGCATGCCAGGCAAGCGCTATAACCGCTGAGCCACCGCTCCAGCCCCACGTCTGCTGTTCTTAAAGGGAGTAAAAGAGCAGTAAGTTACCAATGCTGTCCTCAGAACAGCACACCATGGGTTTCCTGCAAACCTTATTGAAACACTTCTGATGCCTGGTAAAGCTTGATCAAACAGTTTGACTTTCAACCAGGTGTCCCCTCAGGGCTGCACAGGGCTCTCTGTTAGGTAAGACGTTTGACTCATCTTTCCAACCTTCGAGATCTGGGCTTTCCAGTATGGTAATCACATATGGTCCCTAAATTTAAATTTGTGACAGTTCCCCATGCACACCAGCTTCATTTCAAGTACTCACCAGCCACATGCACCAAATGGCTACAGCACCAGAAAGCACATTTTTGTCATCACAGAAGCTTCCATTCAACAGCACTGTCCTAGAGTCCACTAGCCCTCTGGCCTGGAGTTAGGAAGTAAAGCCCCTTTCCCCTCCACAAGGGGCCTACGGGAGACAAGGGAACAGGGGCGTGTGGCTGGGAAGCCCTGGGCAAGCTGGCTGATGGAGCAATCACAGCCATTGCTGGGCATCAGCACTCCCACCCATCCTGAGTCTCTCCTTCCCCAATCCGATTCTCCAGGCCTGGGAGGAATCTGTTCAGCCTTCCTACATGGAGCAGGGTGTTCCCACAGCTGGAGATTCTAAATTCAGGGAGATTCTACTCATCCTATGTTCTCAATGCTGGTCATAGAGCAGTATGACCGAAAGACCTGCAGATCAGATCACATACAAAGGAGTGGAGACACCCACAGCCATCCAGCATTCGGGTATTTGCTCCATATTAAAGAGGTGTCTCCAAACAGTGGTGATGGAGGCAAGAAGAGAAACAAAGGCCTTCAGAGGGGCTGCGGAGAGTTGCTACTGCTAACGCGGTTGCACTGAGCGCTGGCTGCTCTGAGCCCAGCATGCTGGCACAGGCCTGAAAGTGGGGAGCCCGAGCCGCGGTGAAGCAGGGCACACCGACTTACTGCCCAGCAGCAGCCCAGCCCTGGCTGATCATTGGTGAGAACACAGCAGTGGGGACAGACCTGCAGGGAGACTGCAGGCGAGTTCAGACGGGGCTAACCAATTCCACTGAAACCTTACGACACCTGCTTAGCATACCTTTGGACCAATAGCACATTGGTACTTCTCCAGTATCGAATTAGCAAAAATTTGGACCAACAGCATTGGTCCAAGAGCTATATAAACCCTTAGACTACACATTCAAGTGGCAACCCCCACTAGGGTCCCTGTGAGAGCTCTGTCTCTTTTCGTCACATGAATAAATCCCACTCTTTTACAGTCTCTTCCATGGGAATTTCATTCTTCAAATTCAGGAAAGAAGAAATTTGCACTGGGTTGCTGGGGTGAGCTCCTGAAATGTGCTGTGACCCTGGAGGGCACAGCCCATTATTAAGAGTGCAACATACCAGACACTACCCTTTGAGCTGACTCTGGTGGGCACCCCGGGCTATGATTAGCTACTAAGAGTAAAATGGGTTTTCTCAGCTGCAGACCCCACCCACCAACAGAAGTGGAGAATTGAGTTTCATCTCAGAATCCAGTTTCACTGGGAGAAGAAGGCTTGTGATCATTTCCATGCCTCTTTCTGGTCCTGCATTCCTTGAGAACCCACTGTGCACACAGCATTGTGTGTGACATGCTGAGAGACCCTGGCTCTGGAGGGATGGGCAGTATAAGCACAAGCTCCAATAAACAAAATGACAAACAACTGCACCCAAAGCCACTGTGCTGTAGTGACTGGGGAGAGAGAGGACTTCCACCCGGGGCAGGCAGGGAGGTTGCACATGGGAGAGAGAGGGTGAGTCAGCTTCTGGAATGCCAGGATCTGGACTAAACTTAGGGGCAGGAAGTACACACAGCAAAATAGTGTATAGACAGAGTATGGAATGTCGAAAGGTCCTTTCCAATGTTAGGGTGGCCAGACAGGTGACACAAATGGGGCACGTGGAAGTGCTACTTGGAGTGGTGGGGAGTGTGGCAAGCTGAGAACATGATCAGAGGAAAGGCAATGGGAACACTCCACTCCCAGCTCTGTCACCTTCTGGGAATGTCCTCTGTGCTGCCAGATTTTCCAGGTTTTCAGGGAAGGCCTCAAATTGATATTTTTAATGTAAAAAACAATCTCAATTTTAAAAAACTGGTTAACAATTCCTTAAAAATATTGTGTAGGACAAACAACATCCTTCAGCCCATAGGCTGCCAGTTTCCCCCCATCCTGTAGGGACTACAGTCTCTGAGCTCCCGAGCAAAAGGGAAGGCAAGGACTGAGCCAAGATCTGGCCGGTCAGGGGCCCAGGGCGAGAGGTGGATGGAGGCTGCTGAGACGCTACGCTCATCCAGGTGCAAGGCAGCAGGGCTGTAGCACAAGCCGTGGCAAGAATGAAAAGATTTTAAAACAGTGGTAAACAGGGAGGGGAAAGCAGATGGAATGTGGAGATAAGCTGGAGGTTAGGTGAAGGGAAAGAAAAAAGAAGATCCTGGTTCTGAGCCTGCCAGGTGTTGGAGAAAGATGGCAGTGACAAGGACATGGTGACCTTGAGGACATTCAGAAACCAGCCAACAGCTGGGATGGACATCAGCCAGCTCCACCTCAACTCCTAGGCAGCAGCAGGGTGTCTGTGCTGCCCTGCACAGGTCCAGAGTGCAGCGCTGAGTGACAGAGGCACAGCCTGGGCAGACAGAACCAGCTCAGGCCCAGGATGCCACCAGGCAACTGAATCTCAAACACAGCTGGCCTGCAGGGAAGACGCACACCTGCATGCACACCACCAGAGCGCACTCACCACACCGTGCAAGTGCCCACGCGCCCCACACCACGCACACATGCTTCCACCAAGCCAGAAGATTTCCACTGAGCCCTGTCAGGTGTCACGAGAGCTTTTACAAAGTGAAGCAGTCCTGCTCGGCAGTGAGGGGTGGGTGGGCCGGAACACTCAAGCTGAAACTTAGCTTGAAAATAGATCATCGTGGCTTTCAAACTCCGCAGGACACAGCTTACCAGCAGTTATCAGCACTCATCTCAAAATCAGGACTGGAAAGCACCAGGGGATCGCACTACAGTGCATACTGCCTGCTGCAGCTGGGCTGCAGAGACTGGGGAGTGGCATGCACCAAACATTCACGAAGAGCAGCCGAACCTCTGCTGACTCACCTTGCTCCACGCTTTCAGGGAGAAAGCAGACAGGAGCCTAGAATCAGCTCTGAAGCCTTGGGATCATGTGAGCTCTCTATGAAAACATTCATTCGAATGACAATTGGTCAACTTGCCGTATAATAACAAGCATAATCTCGGAACACTCGGGTTGGCCACCCTATGACCAACTCAGGCTGCGCCCACTGCCTACGAATTCCCATCAAGCAGAATTACATCAGTTGTCAAGGGCCAATGAGAAAAAGGCCAGAGGGAAATTTAACATATATATTTAATATTTAAATGACTTGTTCACACCAAATGAGGCCAGAAGTTGTCACTTGAAGGACACTGAGCTGCAAGCAAACTGCACCTAATCCCTGTTGCAACAGGAATATAGTCAGCTGTCAGTAAGCTCATGGTGTGCATCTGAGTCTCAGGGACGGTAGTTGCATTTAATGTGCAATGCTGATGTGATGTCATAGTTGGAAGAACCATAAGCATGAGGAGTTTGCACCTGGCTTTAAGTGATACATAGTTAAATAATATTGTAATATTAAACACCTAAATCAGCTCTGGAATCTGCAATAGATTATTTCCACTTCAAAGGGGGTCCAACTTACTTATGACATCTCATGAAAAAAATAATAGAACATGGGATGTGGAGGGAAGGTCATGGAAGCTCTCGGAAGAAAAAGGTCAGGCACAGAAGCATGGATGTGACTTTTCCTGGGTCTGTTACCCCTCACCATGCAGGTTTCTCTTTCCCACCCACCAGGGAAGTTGTAAAGGGCCCACCTCATTCACCCCAAGCTGCCTCCTACATTTGGCAATTCTTTTTAGCAGAGAGGTATCACTGCAGAGGTTATCCAGGCTCTGCAGGCATGTTTTAAAAAGGGGAAAAACAGGCAGAACACGTGGATGCACCCACCCTTGGTCTCAAATGGCCCACGAGACCACTTCCACATGGGACAAAAGGCCACAAAGTGCAGTGTGGCCATCAACAGCCACACCCTCCCACCTCTGCCCCAGGCTGCCCTGCTGCTTTGCGGAAGTGAGGCCCCTGCAGTGAGGGCCAGGCCCTGTGAGCTGGGGCAGCTCCTGCCCACCCTACTTCCCAGCCCTGTGAAATGGGGCCCGGTGGCCAGTTCTCAGGGCTGGATGAACGGCTGTCACAATCCTGCCCAGGCACGCAGGACATCATGACCTCAGCGGATACTGATTCGAATGGGCACACTTGATTAGCTGATCCTCTTTACAAACAGAAAGGAAGATAATGAATGTTCAACAAAAGCATCTCTTTCAGAGATTCTTTCACTGCTATGACTGAAAATCACAAGGGAAGAGCCAATACATTACCAACTTGTTCAAAACCACCAGGATTAAAGGGGGAAAGAAAGAAAAATGTAAGCAAAAATCCCCAGGAGCAGAGCTTTCTGGAAACAATAACACTTGTCTCTGCCTAGGAACACTAAATGTGCACAGCTGGTAGTCATTAACAATGCCAAAGTGACAAGAACACCAGGAAGCTATTCCATATAAGGTCTCTGAGAATAATCTATCACTAAGACAGTTCAAAAAGGACAAGAACACCCAATGATTCTGGATACAAGGGACAGAAAGCCACCTTCCTCATGCCAGCCGTGGGGTCACCCCTCGAGACCCCAGCTCTCCATGGCAACACCTACACTGGAATATCCAAGGTTCATTGAGGCAGCCCAGGGACGCAGATATCAGGACACACATCCTGAAAAGACAGCACCCTCGCACTCACTCAGGAGGGGCTGGGGCACTCACCTATCTGGACAAGGCCATCCATGAACAGCTCAAATTGGTGCTGGGTCATAGTGAACGAATAAGGACTTGGGGGAAATACAGACATGTTCCAACACAAAGGGCTGGTGTCACCCAGGCAGAGAATGAGGCTAAGAAGTCACACTTCCTGCTTCCCAGTAATTCAGGGATCAGGTCTGAGCTGAAAGATGACCCATGAGCAGAGCAGAGTCCTCTCAGGCTGGGAGCACTCCAATGACCCTATGGTGACACAGAGGCCACGAGGAGAAGCCTGTTACAGTCTCCTCCTTAGAGAAGATGGTTTCTTTTACTACTAAATCTATGGCCACCTAGGTTTTGGGTGGTCCTGGTACCATGCATGAGTCCCTCCTTTCCCTCCCTCATGTGGTATGAAGGAGGTAAAGAAGGGAACTTTCCAGCAAGTTCCTCGTGTTCTCTGCCTAAGGCTTGCCAGCATCGAGTCTGCACTCCTCTCTGTGGAAGAGAGGACCAGGCCATCCCAATGGCACCCCAGAGCTTCTACAGCATTGGGTTTCCTAACACCAAACACTAAATCCAGTGATTGTCAGGTGCAAAGGAGTTAAGACTGGGGAGATTACGTGGAAAAGCCACTTGGAGGAGACTGAAAGGAAACCGAAGCCCACCCAGAGGCTCCAGGGGACAAACAGGCAGCCTGTGCTTTCCAGTTGAAAAGACCATTGTCAAATAAAATTTCAAGCTACAAAAAAATACCTGGGGAACCTTAAATGCAGATCTGAAAGAAGCCCATCTGGAAAGGCTCCATCTACAGCTGCAACCACAGCGCGTTCTGGAAAGGGAGGCAGTGGAGGTCAGTGAAGCCCAGTGCAGTGGTTGCCAGGGGCGGGCAGGGCAGGAGCAGCACGGGCACGTACCCTGGATGGCCTTGTGAGGGTGGACGCTTGTCTTCATACATCTGTCAAACCCACATAGAGGATGACACAGGTACACACACTCACAGAATGCATGAGATGAATGGTGGGCCCCGAGGGAACCCCAGGCTGCAGCTAGGCTGGTGGATCAGGGTCGGCTCCTGGAAGTACCAAGGGCCCCACTAATGCAAGATGTGCAGAATGCAGGAGGGGAGGTGGGGTGGGCACTAGATGTGAATTCTCCGTACTTTCTGCTCAATATTTCTGTAAACTTAAAGCATCTAAAAACTCGACTTTATTAATTGGAAAAAAAATCACGACTTTGGTGATGGTGACAGTGTTTGGGAACACGGGATGCCAACCCTGCTGCACAGCGTGTTACAATATACGGACGTATGAAAGGGCCCACCTGGGGCAGACCCAGCTCTCTGTGCCCTGCTGGCTGCACCTCCAAACCACAGCAAGTGTGGGAGGCGCCACAGGATGCCACCCTGGGGAGGAGGGAGTCACTGAGCCAGCCAGAGCCTGCTCTGCCCAAAGGCGGACTCCCTCTCCGTGCTGAGAAGTCAGGGTCACAGCGAGCAAGGGAGCAAGACAAGAGCTTCAGCCAATCTCAGAACAGAGGATGGAGCAAAGGAGAGCAGCCAAGGCCAAGCCGGGCCGGGACAGCCTGGGGCAGGGAGGTGTGGGCTCCAGCTGAGAAGAGCAGCAGAGGCCAGGCCCTGCTCAAGCAGGGCCTGCGTGGGTAGGGACAGAGAGGAACGCAGACTCACTGCTGGCAAGCCTTCGGAACCCCTCCTGGACCTCCCACACCACAAGGGAGGGAGGGGAAAGAAGGCTCACGCTTGGTACCAGGACCCTCAAGATCACAGTGTGGGGCCCTGGGCACATGGGCCCAGCTGCTTTGGGTCAAATTCTGATCTTGGGGTTAAGGGGTGTCTCCAAACAAGCCATCTAACCAGAGCTTGTGTGTGAAATGAGCAGAGGAAAAGAAACACTCATTTATAAATAACTACCATAGCCATTCCCACGCCACCAGTGTGCTCCGCCCGGGCTATGTGACCCTTCACGCTGTCCCGATCCCTCCCTGCTCCACTATCAAAACCATCAGTTCCGGGTCTAAGTGTCCCCAAGTCTGTGCTTTTTACCACCTCCACTGTCCCCACACCAATAACAAGCCACCTCCTGACTCATCTCCTGCAGGGACCTCCTCCCCCATTTCATTCTTCCTCCAATCCAATTTTTGCTGTGCAACCAGAGTAGCTCCTTTAAGAGCACAAACCTGTCATTACCCTGTTTGCAACACTTGAATGGCCTCCCAGTGCCACCAAGTGCATGGCTCTGTGTGCCAGGCTTCTGTCTCCTTTGCATCTAATACCACTCCTTACTGTCCCCTGCCACACCCCCCACCTGGGCCTCCACAGGGCCTTTGCACATGCTGGGTCATGGGTGGAAAGCTGTTCTCATTATCCACATCCACTATGACATCCTAAGGCCAAATGGCCTTGGCCGTCCGGGTGACGAGGTCATCCACCCGCCACTTGAATCCTGCTCCCTGGGGCTGTTGCTCTCTTTTGTTGCACTTACTGCGTGGCTACAATTTACATCATCCAGTCTCCCTCTTTAAACTGTCAGCCCACAGAGCAGTTCTCTGGACAGTGTCAGCACACAGCCAGCCCTGGGTAATGATTTTTTTGAATGCAAGGACAAGCGGTTCCCTGAGGTAGCCTTTGCCATCATCTCTATTCACAGACAGAAGATCGGAACATGTTGTCCCATGGGGCTGACAACTCAGTTTCACACCTAGACATCCTGACCCCAAAACGTATGGCCGTGACAGCTTGGGCTATAACCTTTTGGAGTGCAGCTCAGCTGGGGAAAAGCTTTCTCCCCTCTGATTTCAGTGACTTTCAGAGCAGCCAGGGAAAACGGCAGAGCCTTCTCAGCACTGCTGTCTGGTAGCCTGTGAAGTCACCCGGGCCACACTGTGGCTCCAGGTACCCCACACATGAGAAGCAGCGAGACACTCACAGCCATGTAGAACCCAGGGAGCGCCCTGGGGACTTCAGAGTATTACAACAGTTGACACACTCAAGGTTCCACAACTCCTTGTTAGACAGATCTGGACAGACTCTGGGTGTCACTGAAGACCCAGGGAGAAGGGCAAGTTGGGAACGGCTCACCATTTCTGAAAAATGTGAGAACCCCCATTGAAGGTCTGGGCTTCACTTGTTACAAATAGGGTAGCAGTAGTTATTTTGGATATTGTTGTGCTCTGGCTCTGGGTCTGCCACAGAGGAGGCCATATCTGTACCTGACAGAAGTGTCCAAAGGGATTGAAGGCCCAATCACAGTGTGTCCTCACTACCGCTACTCAGCAGTGGAAGGGGCTCTCCAAGTGCAAATTCAACCTGGATAGGTTTAACTTAGTGAAAAGAGTAACCCCACACCTGTAGACTGGTCACAGCATTCAATTAAGATTGCAGGGACTGGGGGCTGGAGCAGTGGCTCGGCAGTAGAGTGCTTACCTGGCATGTACGAGGACCTGGGTTCAAACACCAAAATCATGTACACAACTAAGTGGAATAAAAACAAAAACCAAATGAAAAAAATAAAATTCTCCGTCCCTCTCTCTCTTTTTCTCCCCGTCTTTCTCTCTCTCTCAAGATTGTAGGGAGAGACGAGGCAACTGTCCCACAGAGGCAACTAACTAAGGCCCTGGCACCTTAAGGGTAGCTGTGACAATTGCCAGTCTCTGGGGGATAAAATAGAGCTAATTTAAGATCCTATACTTTAGAAACTTATTTGGTTTTTAATTATCTACCCTGTAGTGATTATTTGTTTATTTATTTATTTAGGTTCACCTATGAAAGCACTCCACTGGTTTCAGCCATGCTGCTAAAAATGTAAAGTTTACCTCAAGATAATTTTAAAGTCTGCTTAGGGAACTAAATGAGGCAGCACAAAAGAAATCAAAGTTTGAAAAACCTCAAAGATAAAAAGTGATGGAAATGAGCCAGGATTTCATTGTTTATTTCCCACATGGAAAATCTCTTCCCAGAGCACATCTGGCTTAGTCCTCTTGTGCTGCTATAACGCAACACCACAGACTAATCTAAAAAGGGTTTGTTTCTCAGGTTTTGGAGGCTGAGAAGTCCAGTGCGCTGAGGCAGCAGCAGGTTCCATGTCTGGTGAGGGGCACCGTCTACACTTCCAAGATGGCGCCTTGCTACCAACACCAGCACCCTGCCCACACCAACACCTCAGCAGAAAGCCTGCAGGGCTCTTTTTCAAGTTATGACTCATGGAAAACTTGCCTCAGAATCCCTCTGTGGTCCCGTAAAAATGCAGATCCTAGGAACCCTCTCAAAGTCAACAGAACCTAAGGTCTGAGTGAGGAGCTCAAGAGAAGCCACCACGAGGAGCCATCAGCATGAGTGTGTGAGACTAGTGTGATAGCGGTGGCCAGTGGAGGCATTCATTCCTTTTTAAATAAGAGAAGCCATTCCATTGCAGATGGTGACAAGAAGAAGAAGGGGAAGCCACCACTCCTGAAAGGTCACTGAGTTCCATGGCCTTTTAGAGGAAATAATCATTCCTGCTATGCCGATCTGCCCACTTCTGGCTGGGCACAATGCTAGGTATATGTAAGACCCACGTCTACAGCTGATGCAGGGTGGGGGCAAATCACACTGCAAGCAGGTAAGGAGGAGAAAGGCAGATGGCTGCTATGTGAGGAAACCCTGCCCCTCAGCCAGGAAGCAAAGTCACTAGCATGAGGGGCACATGTCACTCTGCCACTGCTAGTCTTGGCTTCTCCTGAGACCCTACAAGAACAGATGGCATTGCTGAGCCCCCGTAGTGTTTCTCAGCCCCTGTTGGCACCTCCTTTTGGAAAATGAATTAAAAAAAAGCATGTTCCACAGCTTTCATAACCACGTGGGCCTTCACCCCAGGATGAGGCAGGTGGCTCTGGTAGGGGACCCACCCATTCACACCCACCCCCAGCAGGATGCTCTCCTCTCACTGCAGCCAGGGCAGAGCCACACAAAGCCAGGCATCCTGGCCCTGCTCCTCCTTGACTGCGGAGGCAGGGATGGATACCAGGGCAGATTGCCTCCACGCTGGAAAGACAGCATCTTCTCTCGCCTGCCTCAACGACCCGGATGCCCACCACCAGGCATCCTGTGACAGTATGGAAATCGCACTTTGCCAGCCTCCAAAGCAGCCACCTGCTCTCTTCCTCCTAACTCACAGACCCCAGGCAGGCAGTGGACATTCTTTTCAATTCAAATACTTATTGCCAGACAAGTGTCCCTGAAGACAGGGGTCCAGGGCCACCTTCTGGGAGTGACTGCTGGGGCTCAGAGGCCCATGGTTTAGTTTCCTGGATACACAACAGTTACTAGAAAGTCAATCTGTCCCTGTGCCTTGGACCAGCAGCAGGTGCAGACGACACTCATCAGGCCAGAGCTGAGCCTCTCCGGCTGAGCTCCCCTCCTAGTCCTTTCCTCTCCCACAAGCCTCTCACCCCTCCGAAGCCTGCGGAAGACGCTGACGGTCGTGTGACGCTTCCACAGGGTCCAGTTGTGCCCTGAGGTTGGGTGTCTGCAGCTGAAGGGGTGAGGCCCGCGGCAGAAGCCTAAGTGGGTGAAGGGTGGAAGGTGAGGTTTCTGGGGACAGCACGAGCGGGTGCTGCAGGGACTGACCAGGTCAGCTGCACCTTTACACACAGCCGCTGTGTGCTGCAGGTAAGCAGCATAATCACATTCCAGCAGTTCCCAAACCCTGTTCTGTTCCTTGGATTAGGTCAAAGTGAGTTTCCACTATGGAGGCAGCGAGCTGTCAGCCCCACATCTGCTCCTCTGCTACCAAAACAGACACCCCAACCAGACCGAGCACAGCCAGATGGCAAGAAGGGGGTGGCATGCTTTCATTTCCACGAATGAACCGATCACATATTTATTTTACGAAGGAAAAAATGGTGGTAAAACCTAGGGGCGAACTCGTTGCGCTGATCTATGCTTTCATTCCCAGAAAGGCGTTACATGGTGAAGTCTTTCCCCAGAGCTTTGTTTTTCTCCTGTGCAGGGAACACTTTGGATTGAAGATGATAAACTCAAAACAACCTTGCCGATTTAAAAACAAAAAAAGCATCAGAACAAAAAAATTAGATTGAAGAATGGAATCCTTTGCTCCCACTCCTGCTAAATATTGACACAAAAGAACAAGGAAACAGAATGGCTCCCGCCTCGTGGGCGCTCCAGGATCATCAGAGGAGTGACTAAATGATTTACTCCATGTCCTGTGCCTCTCGCACTAGCGAGTTTGCTCAGTTGTGCGAAGCAGGCAGGGCTCGGGATTTATGGTGGCCCAATTGCCCCTAATGACCATAAATCCTGGTCAGCGTCCAGGCTCTTCCAGGCAGCCTGCTCAGTAAATGAACAGGCGTAACCAGCGCGTATTGTCATGATTCCCGTCCCAGGTGAGGGTGCCTATTTAGAAGGGCCAGGGGTCAATCAGGACCACAGTTCTCAGTCTCCATGGCACAAGCGGGAAGCACCCCAGTTCGCTACCCTCTGAGACACGTTCCTCAGCCCGACAGCGGCCAGGCTTAAGAGGTGTGGGTCTTTGATCCTTGGTGCCCTGTGCACATCAGGAGGTGGGACAAAGGCCATTCAGGCTGACCACTGCCCATGACCATGACCTGATATTGCATCAGCACCAGGAGTTTCTGGCCCTGCAGTCCCCACAGCTCTGTGATCATTCTTGTGTTCAAATGCATCGTGAATGGGCCCTGTATTCCAATTTGGGAAAAAGAGAAAGCTCTGGAGAAAGATGATGGGGATGGCTGCACTAAAATGTGAATGTGCTTAGTATATGAACATTTAAAAATGGCTAAAATGATAGGCCTGGTATGCACACCCGTGATCCTTGTGACTTGGGAGGCTGAGGCAGGAGCACTGCAAGGTGGAAGCCAACCTTAGCATCTTAAAAAATTAAAAATGGAAAATAAAAATAAAAAATGAAAGGGTTGAGGATGTAGCTCAGTGGTAAAGCACCCCTGGGTTGAATCCCCAGTACCTCCCCACACACATACACAAAGGCTAAAATGGTACACTTTATATTATATATATTTGATGACAATGAAAATAAAAATGAAACATCAAGATGTGTAAAAGTTGTCTCCACGAACAAACTAAGAGTCCTCTTTGAGGGCAGGGACTGTTTTATTTATTTTTTAAACTCTTACAACTGGCACAGTAGCCAGTCCCCCCTGTGGCCCAGCACAATGTTTGTACTGAGTGAATAAATTAAAGCTCTCTCCCAAGTACGATGCTTAGGGCCTGAAACTACCAGCAAGGATCTTTTCTGGAGTATTCAAGTTAAGAAAGAGAGTGAGCCATTAAATTACAGGGGTACTTCACTTCCTCCAGAAATTGACCCAGAGTTGGATGGTCATGCAGGTGATAGTGGGGTGAGGGGATGCTGTAACCAGTAATCACTCTCAGTATGTAAGTAAAGAAAGTGTGTGTGTATATGTATGTATGTATGGGTGTGTGTGTGTGTGTGTGTGTGTGTGTGTTGAACCCAGGGGCATTTAATCCCTGGCCCTTTTAATTTTTGACTTTGAGACAGGGTCTCTAAGTTACTTAGAGATTCCCTAAGTTGGTGAGGCTGGCCTTGAACCTCAGATTCTCCTAAATCAGCCTCCCAAGCCACTGGGATTACAGGTGATTACAGACATGCACCACCACACATGGCCTTGTTTATACACTCATCCCAGAGAACTTTTAATATTCATAAGCTGGCTCAACCTGACCTTAGTGTCAATAACCGTACCCAACGTGGGTATATTGAAGAAGCAGACTTCCTCTACACTCGTTGAGATGCTAGAAAAATAGCAAACATCGACCAGAAAGCACTCAAATAAATAAAATAGCGTCTTTAACTACGTAACAAATTTTAAGAGCCCCTTACATTTTATAGCAGGCCAAGGAGACATTTTATCAGGTTCATGAAGGACAGAACTGTTGGAGCTGAAGATCAGATGAACAAGAGTAGCAGGAGTCCCAGGTGGCAGAATAAAGTGTAAACTATTTTAAAAGAAACACTATTTCATCATTTTAAAATAACATCCAGAAACATCCTAGGATTAATAAACAGTTTACTGGTAAACAATCAGAGTCCTTCCTTTAATTAATAGAAAAGAATAATTTATACCTGACACAAAATTATAGTAGAACATAATTTGGTTCTCACTAAATTACACTTAAGACCTACCCTGCTTACAGTTTCATTTTGAACACTCTCTCCACAAAGAAACAGGAGTTTGGTATACAGAGATGATTCTTGGCTCAAACTGTTTCCAAATCCTCAAAAAGGTTTTGAATTAGTTAAACAATCATTTCTTGGGATAAGGGGGATGTAATAGAAATGGGAGATGGATTTAAAAAAAACAGATTTAAAAAAAAATGTCCACATTAGACATTCAGCAACGTCCACTGAACAAACAGACAAGAGCCACAGGCAGGAGGCTGAGGGCGCGGGCTCAGGAGCCACATCGGATGAATGGCAGTAGAAGGAAATGGGGAATGCGGTGTTACCAGGAACAGCTGCTCCAAATCACAGGGACTGCCTTACAAGGACATTCAGATGTGACGTCCCCGGCAGGTTGATGGGTGCCACTATCCTACAGAAGTGCATGGCTCTCTCCTCCCACCTCCTCCCTCTTTATCCACAGTATGCAAGCCCATTTAGCCTTCTTATTTCCTACCTTTTGACCTTGTTTCTCAGCATTCTTCATCTTCCTAACCTCGCACCTATATCTGAAAATCCTTTTGAAAATGCAGACTTTGATACAGACAGCTCACCCACCCCAATTCTAGTAAAGCAAGTGTACTCTTCTCCCTTCTTGTTTTCTTGCTTTAGTGAATAGCACAGAATTTAGTGACTACTGACATAGCCCACCTTCTGCCTGGAACAGCAATCTCTGAGATTTCTTCACATTCTGAGACATTGCCTCCTCCTCCTCCTCTTCCTTTATAAACACTGATTCTTGGGCCTGTTCTCTGGTGATGAAGATAAAATACTAAACTGCCTGCTAAGGCTTACAGATGATTCTCACCATCAGCATCTTTGAGGACCCTGGACTTGGTACCTCTGAGCTTCTTTCTTTCCATAAATGACAACCTGGCCTGTATCTGCCAGGGGCAGGCTATAGGAATGGTTTTTGCTTTGTAACTAAACAAAAAAATTAACAAGATGAAAACTGGAAGAAATGAAACTGATCACTCAGAATATACCAAGGTAAACCTCCCTCCCAGCAGACATGGGCCAGTGTGCAACTGCCCAGGTCATCTCAGGTACACTATAGCTCATCAGACAGGACAGGGAGAGAGGAAATGACCACCAGCGTCCTGACCAAGTCCACAAGATGGGCCCACCTAAACCTGCAGCCAGTCAAACTTCACCCACGCATTTCTACGCTTTGTAAGACCCCCAGAGGGCATTCAGTAGCACCCTTCTAGGGAGACAGAAGACTCAGGACCAACAAAACCAAAGTACTCATTCCCCAGAGTCCAGTGGCTCCAGCCTCAGATACCTGGTTCTGAGGTACCTGTTCTCTTTTCTATCAAAGTTTGTAATACAATAATAAGCATACCTACTGTAACTTAAGTGTGAAGCCATCTTAGATCAGGGAACCAGGAAGCTAGGAGGAAGCCCTGTTTAAAACTCCCACCTGTAACCACGCCCATTTCCTGTAATCACCTAACACTTTCCTGTACCCACCCTGTCTTCTATTAGCCAATCGTGTAGATTGTATCCCTGAGCTCCTCCAATCAGAATGAAGGGCAGGATTACATCAGGCTTAGGATAAATACCCACAGATTGCCTGCCTGTGTGTGTGTGTGTGTGTGTGTGTGTGTCCCAATCCCCTATGGAAGCCCACCCTCCTACAGGAGGAGTAAGGTCTGTTTTGCCCACTCACCTCTGACCATGTATTTGTCTTATTGCACACCCAGCATTTCTAACACTGGTCATCTCTGCACGTGGTCATCCACACCTGGAACACTCTTCCCTCCCCCTCCACACCTCAAACCCCAGCTCAGAGACCTCTCTGGGGCCTAAGCCCATTCCTTTCCTGAACCGTCAACAGGGTAAGGTCTCTCAGTGTCTCACCTTTCTGTGTCAATAATTGTATGCCACGTGTGTGAGTTCTCTAACAAGCAAACTTCCCTCTTTATTAGTGTGATTAAGAGAGCAAACGTACCAAACAAAACAGGGTCTATTATACTTAAATATTGGTTTTGAAGAGGAGTTACCATGCACCCGTCCTTGCTCTCACACTGCTGTGAACTTGGGAGTGCCATACATGGCTGGTTTATTTTTGTATTCTCTCCCAATCCTGAGCACTGTTCTTTGTACACGGTAATAAATAAACATTTGGTGGGTACACTCAGTCCACAAACATTTATTGAGTGCCCATAATATGCCATGAATTGTTCTAGGTGCTGGGAAAAAAGAACAAAATAGACATAGCCCTTGCTCACCTTGCACTTAGATGTGCGAACTCTGCTGTGGAGATAATTAGGACAGGGGAAAGGACAGCAGGAAAGCGAGGCAGGAAGTGTGGGGTGCAATTTCAAAATCAGGTGCTCATAGAAGGCTCAGAGGAGTGAAGTCCTTGGAGGTGAGGAAGGGAGCCACATAGAAATCCAGGGAAAGAATCCTCCAGGGAGAGGGGACAGCAAGCTGCAAAGCCCTTTAAGGAAACCCGTGTGGCATGTTTAAGAAAAGAGGGCGACAATGTGGGGGAACAGAGAGAAAAGAAGGGAAAGAGTACAATATCAGAGAGGTAACAGGGCAGGAGGGCTGGGGCTCAGATCACGCAGGCTGCACAGGTCAGCGTAAAGACGTATACGGAACGTGACTTGCATCAATAGGGCTGCTGCTGAGAATAGGCTAAAGGGGCAGGGAGAAGAGAGCAGGCAGAAGGTACAGATTACTCCAGCAGAAGCTGCAACACGGACAGGGCAGAGGTGGTCAGGCTTGGTGTGGTTGCGAAGGCAGAGGGGATGGGATTTGCTAACCAACTGAACAGATAAAGGAAAAGTCAGAGCACGCTCAAGGACGGCTGTAAGACTTCCGCCTGGAGCGCGGCTGCAGAGTTGCATCTGCAGTGGGCAAAATAGGCAAGAGCAGCCAAGGCCAGCCAAGGCCAGCCAAGGGACGGATGGGGAGGAAGGTCAGGAGCTGGCTTTGGACACAAGCCATGAGCTTCCTGCCAACAAGAAAATGTTGAACATGCGTTGGATACAAAAGAATGGAGTTTGGTGGAGGGTTCCAGAGAGAGAAATTTGGGGATCTCCAGTATACGGATGTCACCGTAAGCCACAGGACTAAGTGACTAAGGAAGAACTCCAGAAGATAGAATATAGAAAGATCACTGAAGAGGCCTGAGGTCTCCTGTGTGTTGACATCGGAGAGATGTGGATGAACCAGCAGGAACATAGTGCCTGGGAAGCCAGATGAGACAGGGCATGGCTTAGGAAGAGGCACCATCAGTCGCCAATCCCTGCCATGGGATGCAGACACAGGACGGGCCAGTAGACTGAGCAACATGGGAGTCACGGATTCCCTACCAAGAACAGCTCTGGCGCAATGTTGAGGCAAAAGCCCAGAGCTAGTTCCAGCCGCAAAGGGGAGTTGAGCCTCGGTCTGGCATTCAAGTCTATAGAAAACTACGGAGAGTACTAACTAGGAAGAAGGGTCAAGAAGTCATCATGAATTTAAAGTGAATCCTGAGTCAATAGTAAAAATAACAAAGTTCATGCACAAAGCTTTAGGAGAGATCAATAAATCAAAACCTAGAAGAACACTTGGCTCAGTGTCTTTCCTCCAAACAAGTACCAGCAGCACTGGGAACTTAGGCAATGGAACATGTTGGTGTGGATTCTTTTCTTAGTAGACCACACATGATCTTGTGCGCAATTAAGTGTCTTCTCTCAGAGGAACATTTTTCAAACCCAACACCAAGCAGTTATGGTAATTAAGAAGGACTAATAATTAAGAGCATAGAACTTAGAGTCACACAGACCAGAATTTTGGTCCCAGCTCTGCCAGAATTTTGGTTCCAGCTTCTCTGCATCTCAACTTCCTCATCCATAACACAGGAATAAATTATAACAGCTCCTGCCCACTGTGCTGATTCAAAAGCTGATTCAAAAATTAAGCAATATGTTCTTTGCCTGACACAGTGCTTGTCTTATAATAAGTGCGACTCTTTTTTTCGGGGGGGTACTTGTGATTGATCCTGGGGAGCTCTACCACTGCAATCCTTTCCATTTTTTTTTTATTTTGAGACAGGATCTTCCTAAGTTGCTTAGGGCCTCACTAATTTGCTGAGGCTGGCCTCAAATTTGCAATCCTCTTGCCTCAGCCTCCTAAATCACTGGGATTATAGGTGTGAGCCACCATGCCCAGATGCTCATTAGGTAGTTTTTGAGAGTTTCTGGCCCATCCAGAATACTGCTCAGCAATGACCTGTACCCTCTAAAGATCAGTAAAGTCTTCAAGACAATCATGTTAATTGATTAACAATAAAAGGCAAATTCCTGAACCGTAAGTCGGTGACTTCGACTACATGTTTATTTCCTTTAGAAATGTGTGTGGAATGCAAACTGTCCCATTAACACTTCCCTAGGTCTTGTCACAAAGTGCAAAACTGAATAAGGCAGACACTTGCTTTCAAAATAACAGGAGCCAGGCACTGTTGTTAAAGACTTCTACGAGTGAGTTTAATTACTTCTCACATCAACTCCAATAGTGGTTACCACTGTTACGCAGGAGGAAGACTTAGACAGGTGACATGAGCTGGGTCAGGCAGCTTGAAGGACAGGGACCAAACCCATTGCTTTCTACCTGCAAATGGGAGTCAAGGCCAGGCTCAGAGCCTGCAAGGCTTAGCTGAGTGGTGGTCCAGCCTTTCACCTTCCTGCAGACTCCAGGGGGTGTTCTGTGTTTGCCGAGGGTGGGTAGTTACAACCCAAAGCAGATCTGTGTACCCCAGCAAAAGAACAGGAGGAAGGAGCAGTGGCTGCTGGCTTCATTCTACAAGTAGCCGTGGCCAGGATTCCCAAGCACGGCAGGTGAGGTCAAGCTTTCAGACTTCACCTGGAAGCATGCAGGATGGAAAAGCATTCAGAAGAAAGGTTTCAAGGGTTCCAAATGGGGGTGGCTCTAGAGTACAAGGTCAGAAAACTCTCCTACAGAAAGAAAAGTTAAAATAATCACTACTGAAATGGTGATATTCGCTGTCACCAGAAACTGCTCCAACATGAAAGACGGTTTGATGATGCTTTTCCCACGAGAGCACAGTACATCCGCAAGCATCCACCAGGCAACTGGAATGTTTCCAAACCCAGCCAAGGACACCCAAGCATCCTCCTCATCCAAACAAGAGACCAGAGTCTCCTCAAAGACCTTAACAGTCGCCAAGAAGGATGGAAGCAAAATGTAAACCAAGTCATCAAAGAACACTGAAATCTGCTCTACTGCACACGTCTTCTGTCTGACCTGACACTGCGCCAACAGAAAGAAATACTAAAAACACGGGGTGGGGTGGGGTAGAACCAAAGGTCTCATATGTGTCATTGTCACCTGGCGCTTTTGAGCAGAAGCAATTGTACCAACCTTCAAGGACTGACCTTGGGATGTGCAGGAAAAAAAGGAACTTAGAACATTTAATTAAAATGTCCCATAGTGGGGCTGGAGCAAAGGCTCTGGGGTTACAGCATTTCCCTGGCATGTGCGAGTACGTGAGTTCAAATCCCAGCACCACGTACACAACGCAGTCTCAGAGCAACAAAAGCCACATGACTGACTCACTCTCTCTCTCTTCCTGTCCCTCTCTCTTTAAAAAAACAAAATGTCCCATAGGAAGGTAACTCCCTTGGTTCTGTTCCCACCCTCCACCCTTACCAGTCTTCTGAGTTTCCTTGTGGATTCCCCAGTGGACCTGCCCTCCAGGCCAGTGTGCCCTGAACAAATGGCCACTGCCCAGCTCCTGCACCCACCTGTCGCTCCCCGTCCCTGCAGCCAATGTGACCGCCCTGCATCCTCCTGTGCAGCCTCCCAGCTCTGCCCATTCTAGGCTCTTTTTAAAATTCTGATCTACCTGTGACCACTTAAGGACAAAATTTATAGTTTTAGAATGTGTAGTAAAAAACGTGTCTGGCCATTTAATTACGCTATTACCAACAGAAGAAAAGATTCACGCAAATAGATTATCTCACCAGAAAAACCAACAAAACTAAATTAGAAACTCGGTGCCTTCAGTACAGAAATGCAACGTTAAATTTTGACAAAACAACAAATTACACCTATCACCTAATGAAAGAAGAAACCCTCAAAATAAACAGATCTTTCTCATAAGTGATGAAAATTGATAAAGTATGATATTTCTCTTCTTTTTTTATGATGTTGAACTTTCTGTGTGAGTGAAAAATATTGGAAAGGATTAACTCTGAATGTGCTGGGTTATTCAGTGTAAAATACATCTTTAGGGTTGACACCAATCTTGCAGAAAGTAATTAGGAATTTGGGAATATAACTCGTACCAAGAAGTAAAGTGCGTGAAAAGTAAAAATGATGAATAAATGACTTAAAAAAAAATTCCAATCTGACCAACTTACCCACCCCCAGCCCTGCATCAGTGGCTTCTCACTGACCTTAAAATTCCAACTCCCTCCCGTGGCCCAGGAAGTTTGCATGGTCTGACCCCACAACTGCCCCTGCGTTGCCCCCCACAGTGCAGCTAAGCCAATGACCAGAAAAATAATCAACCGAGAGATTTTCCAGTAAAGCACTCCCCAGCCCAGCTCTGGATTCCGCAGCACATTTGCTCTTAAACAGTAGAAGTACACCCTCCAAGTAGAGGGAGATGCTCCTGAAGGCTTTTTAGACCTTCTCCAAAAGCCAAGCCTGTTTGCTGAGCTTCCTGGAAAATCTTTTCTCCTTAACTATATAAAGTAATTAATTGAAATGAGGGTGGAGACCTGGCAAGGACAAACCCTGGGAGGAGGCCACAAACAGTGAGGGACCCTCTGCCTATCAGCAAAATCCCTTCCTGTCGCAGAAGCCACTGCGGCCACACATAGATACTCTGGTGGCCTCCTCCCTGGCACAGGCTGGGTCAGTGCCCTGAAGTTAGCCCCAGTCGGCTGTGTGGCTTGCTTTGGCCACTGAACTCCAAGGCAGAAGCAATGTATGCACTTCCTGGTAGGAGATTTGAGAGTTGCCGGGTGCTTTCCTTGATCATTGTGAATCGGAATGGAGGCCTTGACGGGAAGTTCCTCATGCATGCTTTGCCTGATATCAGGAACCTGTGCAAGAGATCCCATCAAACAGCCTTGCTCAGGGAGCTGAAACGTCGCACAAAGGCCACCTCTACAAGGACATTGCCCAAGAGCTGCCTGTTGAACCCTGGCCTGGCACCACCCTCGTCCCGAATCCCTGTTGCTCAGGACAGTTGTTTCAAAGCAATTTATATAATCTTCCTCATTTTACCTTTAAAAACCCACCTACCTTTCACTCCGCAGATCTATCACAGCATCACATCCTGAATATGCAAGTTCCCGGCTCGTGACCTTATCTCTGTATGTGACTAGATGCAGCTCCACCAGCCTGCGTTGCTGAGTGACAATAAAGGCACAGCCCCACATCAGCCAACACTGGCCGCAGAGCAGGAGCAAGAAACACAACATGGTTGTGTGAAGCCATGGAGATGGGGTGACTCCAGACGGTGACCCTGTCTAGCCTGTCCTGACTGACACACGGAGCAGACTGGTCACTCATGGTTAGGATTATAGATGATCCCTGGGTTCCCACTGCAGAGCCCCGAGCCCCATACCCAGCAGCAGGGCTGGGCAGGCAACCCCAGAACCTTCCAATCCACGGTGACTTATTAATGCGCACTATTTGTCAGCCATTAGGTGAGAAGCTGGAAATGCAGCCAGACTGTGTAAGACATTCTGTGCTTGACATGCGGAGGGTCCCAGGGCAAGATGAGCAAGGTCGGGAACGCAGTGAGGTGGGTGGCCAGGGTGAAGAGCTGGCAGGGTCTCCATAGGAGCGGGTGTGAACGTGGAGACCCCATCCATGGTCAGGGCTGACTGCATTAACCCCGTCCATCCTGTAGGACAGGCAGCTGCACGGATGTCATTTTGGAGATAAGGAAAGGGATACAAAAAGAAGTTGCCCAAAGCGACCCAGCCCAGCCGAGAAGCAGGGAGTCAGGAACACCGCAGCAGAAACTGGGGATGGTTCATGATGGTCTGGAGTAGGAAAAGACCTTGCTGTGATTGAGACAGACCCATGCGTGGTCCCCAGGAGGTGATGCAGGAGGTGACTGATCCTTTGGAGAGGTAAGGCTGGGTACAGGTAATTAGGTCCTTGGGGACAGGGCCCTTGGAAGGGGTTAACCATTTTCCTGAGAACCCAGTTAGTTCCCATGACAGTGAGTTGTTATAAAAACTGAGTCGGACCCCTGAATCTCTCTGGCTTCCCATCTTTCCACATGATCTCTTCTCTCTTCCCCACGTGTTACCACCATCGTGACACCAACCACTGCCATGAGGCCCTCACTGGAGGCTGAGCAAGTGGAACTGCCCTGTCCTGGCCTTCTAGCCTCTAAAACTGAGCTAGATAAACCTCTTTTCCCTACAAAGTACCCAGACTCCAATATTTTGTTATGGCAACAGAAAATGATAGCAAGAGCCAGGAGTAGCTAAGAAGAGGTCCTGGCTGCCAAACCCTGGGCAGGAAGGGTATGGAAGGGGAATTAGTTGATCCCACCCCTAATGGATGCAGAAAGACCGGGGCCCACGATCAAGCACATCTCACAGCCAGGATCGATGGCCAACCAAGTGTGCCTGGCTTTGGTGTGCTCAAAGACATAAATCCATTCACTCCTTAACTTCTTCACAAATTGGGCACCTGCCATTTGGAAGGTGCGGTCTTATACTCCAGGACACATCCATAAACAAACTGAGGCAGTGGCTGCTCCGGAGGGACCTTTTACCCAACGGAGAAAAAGACACTGTAGGGGTGAGAGCCCAGAGAGAAGCTCACAATATGCTCAGTGTGCTGACCCCCAAGTGTACGTAAGGGCAAAACCATCATGTGGCCATAAAAGGACGGGCAGAGGAGACGGCCAAGGGGCTGGCAGCCGCATATCCCAGAAGGGGGATGGAGGTGCCAGTCCAGGGACAGCACCACCCCCCTGCTACATTAAGAACAACCTCAGCCCAAAGACACGACTGGCCACACGCAGGGCCCACCTGCGTTCACATCACACACCGCCCAGAACTGTCCACCAGGTGCATCAGGACGTACAGCTACCTCTGCAAATGAGTTACCAGGCTGTCCACATATTAACTTCTGGGCCACATCTGCCCTGCCCCAGCGAGCTCAGCAGGTGTTCATAACTAACTAATCCTTCTTCTCAAGCCAGAGACTCACTGACACGCCTTCAAAAGGAAAGACTCAAAGTTTAGGAAGCACACACACTATCAAGACGTCAGCCTGCACTCTAGCAGGGCTCTGCTGTTTTTCCTAGATGCTGAAAATAAATATGCTTAGATAGGTTTTTGTTAAAAGAAAAAAAAGAAAAAAGAAATGTTTTTGTTGCCGTGAGATTCTGCATGTATCACTGAAACTTCTGTTTACACTTTAAGAGATGTCCCATTTGGCAACTCATAAACCACATTCAGAGGTAAGCAGCAGAATCATCATAACTCTCCATGAACCATGACGTCGGAAGACTTTTCTGAACTCTGAATTTCTAAGAGAAAATATATTTGCTTTTTATTATTCTTCTTTTCCATACAGGTACAGAGATAAAGTTGAATTTATAAATACAACTTCAGCAATTCATTTTCTTTCTATAATTTCAGGGCCAACTGTATTACAGAAAGTTCAAGCAAAGTTTATGGCTGAACATCAGCCAGAATTGCTTTCTTCTAGTCCACAGTAACTTATAAAAGAAGAATCACTCCCTTTCCAATATGGAAAAACTTTTTTTTTAATTTTATGGTTCATTTTAGTCATTCATGGCAATAGAATATACAATGACATAACTGTAAAATCATGAGTTACCTTGTTCTAACTCAGGCCCCAAAATCTCCTTTCCCCTCCTTTCCTCCCACCCCCTACTCTCTTCCTGCTACTCTGCTGAGCTTCCTGTTATTTACTATCAGTTTTTTTTTTAATGTGTGTCTTCTTGATGTAGATGACAGTGAGATTCGCTGTGATACATCCACATATGTACATAGGAAAGTTGGGTCTGATTCAGTCCATGAACTTTCTCTATCCCATCCCTCCACCCTCTCCTGCATTCCCTTTGACCACTACTCTGATCTTTTCCTTATTATGGAAGAGCTTCTGCATATCAGAGAAAACATCTGACCTTTGGCTTCTGGAGGCTGGCCATCACTTAGCATGATGGCCTTCAGTTGCATCCATTTACTGGCAAATGCCATAAAGTCATTCTTCTTTATGGCTGAGTAATACTCCATATGTGCATGTACACCACATCTTTTCTATCCATTTCATCTGTTGAAGGACACCTAGGTTGGCTCCATAGCCTGGCTATTGTGACTTGTGCTGCTAAGAACATTGATGTGGCCTCCTCACTGTCATATATTGATTTCAAATCCTTTGGATATATACTGAGGAGTGGGATGGCTGGGTCAAATGATGGAGTTATTCTAATTTTTGAGTACTCTCCATACTGCTTTCCAGAGTGGTTGTACCCATTTGCAGCCCCACTGACAAGGTATGGGTGTACCTTTTGCCCACACACACAGTCACCAAATGCACTTTCTCTATCCCATCCCGCCACCCTCCCCTCCATTCCCCTTTGACTGTTACTCTGATCTTTTCCTTATTTTGGGTTAGCTTCCAGATATCAGAGAGAACACTCAACCTTCAACGGTAGAGAGTGGTCCCTCTCTAGCTATCATCTGCAAACCAGGAAGCAGATCCCCACAGACACCATTTTCATCAAATGTGAAAGATCTAATGTACCACAGCCATCGTGGAACCACCTGCAAGCCAGCAGAATTGTGTCCTTTACCTGAGTACTCAGTGGATTTCCACCCCACTCTGTGCTCAGTGACAGGCACTTCACATGTAATTTCTCATCTAATCCTCAGAACAACGCTCTAAAATGGGTTCATGCCTTTATTATCTTCATTTTACAGTTAAGCAAATGGAATGCTATGGATTGAATGTCTGCCTTCTCCAAAATCCATATGTTGAAGCCCTACTACCCAACGTGATGACAATTGGAGGAGTCGTCTTTGGAACCTAATTAGGTCATGAGGGTGGAGCCCTTGTAGTAAAGATTAGTGTCCTTAAAAGAGATGGACAGGGGCTGAAGAGGTGGCTCAGTGGTTACGGCGCTTGCCCAGCATGCACAAGAACGCAGGTTCAAACCCCAGCACCACCTACACCACAAAGTGTCAGAGCAACGAAAGCCACGTGAAAAACTAAATAAAACTGATTCTCTCTTCTCCCTTTTTCTCTCTCACTCTCCCTCTCTCTTAAAAGAGAGGGGGGGGGAAGAGAAAGCGAGAGACAGATGGAGAAAGGGGCTGGAGCGGTGGCTTGGCAGTTACGGTGCTTGCCTGGCACGCACAAGTACGTGAGTTCAAACCCCAGCACCACCTACACCACAAAGTGTTGGAGCGATGAAAGCCATGTGAAAAAAACTAAATAAAAAATTGCCCCCCCTCACAGTCCCTCTAACTTTAGAAGAAAAGAAAAAGAAAAAGAAAGAGATGGAGAGAGATGAGATGGTTTCTCTCTGCCATCTGCAAACCAGGAAGCAGCTCCTCACAGACACGGGAACCGACTGGCACCTTGGAATGGACTTTTGAGCTTCAGATCCATAAGAAGTAAATGTTTGCTGTTGAAGCCATCCAGGCTATAGTATTTTATTATTAGCCTAGGCAGATAAGAACAGAGAGGGTGGATAATTTGCCCTAAAATACACAGCTTGCAACTCGGCAGGTCCAGATGTACCACGTGCTCTTAGACGCTAGGCTAACTAAAATCGATTCACAGCTAACCACAACCTGAGGATCTACACACACTGCCACTGGATGGAAATGCCTGGTAAGATGAAGTTTTAAGTTTCTTTAATATCTCTGACACCCAAGCTAGTTAACTACGTAGCCAATTTAACACTCAGCACTTCCAAAGAAAACTAATTCTTATTCCACCCCTGAATCCTATTTCCCACTTCAATTGGCAACTGCTATGGAAGAAGAAGAAGAAAAACACACTGCAGACCATTTCCTGCAGAAAGCAATTCTATTTCAAGTCAAATTAGAGAAGCAATGAAAAGGAAAACCTGCCATTGCCCCTAATCATAAAGCAATCAAGTCACACGTAAAGACAGATCTTCATCCAGATTCAGAGAAGCCGTGCTCGTGCCGTCAAAAAGCCACAGACTCGAAACAAACCTAACGCTGAGCTCTCCAGCAAGGAGCGCTAAAGCAGCAAAGGAACAAAGCACTTACTATGTTTGGAAATTAGGCTAGACGCACAAGTGACAGTTTTCCTAATCAAGACACAAGAAGCACACATACACACACCCCTCCTTATAAAACTGGCAAGGAACCGTTTCTTGATTGGAGAAGTGGATTACCTGGGAGACAAGAAATACAGTAAAAGTGGAGACGAGAGAACCGAGAACATAGAAAGCAAGCAGTTTAACGTTCGGGACAACACTGTCCAGTGCTCTCCCACATTACTAAAATGCCTTCTCTAAAGACAACCTGAATTCAAGAGCAGAAAGGAAGGGAAAATGTCTACCAGGGTCCTCGCTGCCGGAAAAGCATCCTTGAATAATAATAACTCCAGGGAGGTGCCAGGCCAGGAAATCCTGCCAACTGCACGCCTCACAGAGCTGACCAGCCCCATCCGAAGGAGGCAGCTGCTGCACTTCCAAAGACAGGACTGCAGAATTTTACTCCTAAAAACAATACATCACCACAGGAGGCTGAGGCAGGAGGATTGCCAAGTTCAAGATCAGGCTCAGCAGTTTAGCAAGGCCCTAAGCAACTTAGCAAGACCTTGTCTCAAAATTAAAAAAAAAAAAAATTAAGTGGAGGGCTGGGTATGTGGCTCAGTAGTAAAGTGCCCCTGGGTTCAATTCAATCCCCAATACAAAAAAAAAATGTAAATGTGACCTGCAGTCCCTACAGGAGGAACTGTGTCTCCCTACCTTCCTCTCACCTAAACAAGCCTCAGCTTCGACATTCTGCTCTTATTTTCGATGCTCTGTCAAATGAACATGGACTCTGCTGAATTTTTCTCATAATGATGCACATTCGCATCCAGGGACCCTCTTAGACCCCCTCATACAGTCATTCTTCAGCAATAAAAACACATACTCCAAACAGCCCCACAGCCAGGCTCCCTGCATTTTACAGATAAAGCTAAGACTCAAAGAGGGAGGTTTAGTTATTGGCTCAGTCACATAGCTGGAGGTCAAGCTAAGACTTGTACCAATCTCTGCTACTCTGTCTCAATTGTAATAACAGCTAGCACTCAGTGACTGCTTCCTGTCTACCAGATACTGTGTTAAATGTATCATCACATGAATCATCTCAGCTAGGTCTCACAGCTTCCCTTTTGTTACCACCACCCCCCAAAGACATACCAAAACTTTACAGATAAGAAAACCAAAAAACAGGCTGAGTAGCTTCCCCAAGGTCACACAGGCACATGTGGCAGAGCTGGAACTTAAACCCTTGTCTTTATTTCTTAGTATCTGTGTGGATATTATCCTTCAGTTTTATCACAACCATGCTTTTACCAAAAAAATGTTGCTTCATCCCACAATGGATATTATCAATGTTTTTTTTTTTTTAACAGCCCATGAAACCAATGGCAGATATTTAACAGGAGATACAATGTTGGGGATCCAGATTGCAGTGAAGGACAAATCAGCATTTAGTTTCCGTTTTAGATTATGCCATGGCCAAGCCTAGGGATGAGACTCTAACTGGCTCTCTGCACATGGGCATCCTCCACTATCCTCCCTGGGCGGACGAAGGCTCCGGGAGGCAGGCCCTTTCCTCTCCACGTGGATTCTCATCCCAGGACCAACAGACAGCACAGGCCTTCCTTCACCCCCGTGGGGTATCTGGTCCAGTAGAACGGAGCTCTGAAAGCACTTCTACACAGTGCTGACCAGCAGCTGACCAGCACGGCTGCCTGCCTTGGCCTCACCTTGCCTCCTGCATCTGCAAACCCCAGGGGTGCATGGGCCTCTTTCTCTCTCCTTGCCTGGTGATGAAGAAATCTGCCAGCTGGGAGATCTGAAGATCTGTCGGGGAGCTCACCTACATGCCTCCCTATCTCCTGAGCCCTGGTCAGGTAATATTCCAGAGAAGCCAAATCTCCCTCCCTACCCTACAGCATCACGGCTCTCCCTAGTGATGAATCAGACGATGGCCCATGGACCTTTGCTGGTGCTTCTGATACACTGTCTTGTACCTTTCCATAATTTTGAAAGATAAATTGAATGTTATTTTTAATGATCCCATAAAAATCAAAGTGCAAGTGAAGCAGCTGGGGCCATCTACCCAAGCCAGGCTTGGGGCAGAGACAGCAGCCAAGTTGAGACCCCACAGTAGGTCTGACCAGCTGTACTGACCCTGCGCAGGTGCAGGAGCTGGGCTTCCAGGACTGGACCGGCAGAGCGACAGATGCATCTCCCCCTGCCCAATCAGTCTCCTCCAGCCTCTCCCCAGACCTCTCGAGCTGGTCTGGCTCCTCGGTCGGCCCACACAGCATCTCCCACCATCCCTGTCCCCTGACTGGCTCCTCTGCCAGCACTTGGGGTCTCCTCCAGACTGCAACCAACCAGACCTCTCTCCACGGCTCTCAGGTGGGCCCAGGAAAGGGGACAGGTGTTCCTGTGACCTCAGGAGGCAGATACACTAGGAGGACACGAATGGCAAGATGAGGACACAGGGTGGGAGTGAGGCTGCGCTTGGAACCAGGCGACACACACAAGTCCTCTAAGTGGCTGTGGCCCTGACACACAGGTATCCGGGCATAGCCCTCTCACGTCCAGGTGAGACACTAACAAAGAGCAACTGGACAGCATTCGTACCCTACACAGGACAAAGTGCACCGTCAGGAGGAAACAGATGGACAAAGAGAAGTGCATTTAGTCACTGAAAGATGACAGGACCTCAGTGACAACTCTGTCCCTAGCCTGCTGGTTGAGAGTTACTGGGCAGATTCTGCTCATGGGGTTCCGCTGCAGGTCCAATTAACCCAGTTAAAAAAAAATTCCCCCACGTACTCGCTACCTCCTCCATACAAGGTGCCAGAACAAACTGCCTCCAAGAAGCACCCAGGACTGGGAATCAAGGCAGCAGGGAGGGGCAGGAAGCTGTGACTCCCAGCTGCTCAGGTATGTGCACCCCACACACTTGCAGGAAGGGGCCGGCCAGGCATGGCCCGCAGTAATATCAGCGGAGCCTCCCAGAAGCTCCCAGCCCAGAGGCCAGTCCTAGGACTCTGTGTACGACCCTTTGCTTCTTCCCTGTGCTGTTGACAGACAGGTTCCAGGCCTCAGGCAGGCTAGCAAGAATTTCCACTTATCTTCCAAAATAGCTTCCCTCCCAGTATAGACCTGGCCCTGAGCTCACTGCACAAAGCAAAACCCATATATGGCCCTAAAACTATCCCTTTATTGTTCCTCTTTCCCCCAGACCCTTTCCCACAAGCAGCCATCAGGCGGAAAAACAGTGCTTCAGTCCTTGTGGAACCGGGAGCTCAGCTCTCCTGCCAGACAGAGGCAATGTCAGGAGGGCTGGGTCCCCTGCTTACTGCCAAGGTTGGCAGCTCTCCCCGAGGGCTGTTCAGCCTCCAGTCCACACACGAAGCCATGCATCCTGCAGAGGGAGGGTCAGGTTTGCAGGCTAGGAATTAGGATATGAGGATCACTGGTGAAGGGGAGGCGGAACAGGACACGGAGTCAGGAACACAGGAAGGTAGAGACAGGCGAGAAAGCACAGAGGAAGACCAGACCCCGGGCGGGGGGACCAGCCATGCACAACTGGCTGGTCCTAGTGATCTCTCGTCCTACTTTCCTGAGTGGTCTCTACCTGTATAAAACCCACCTCCTCAGCTACACAGTGAGCAGGATTCTGCTGTTTCAAGGCGCTCCTTAAGTCCTCTGCCAAACTCAGGCCCACGTGGCAAGACAGGTCCACTGAGGGCAGAGTGAGGCCCTTAGACGGACCTCACTCTGCCCTTAGTGGACCTCACTCTGCCCTCAGTGGACCTGTCTGCCCTCAGTGGACCTCACTCTGCCCTCAGTGGACCTCACTCTGCCCTCAGTGGACCTCACTCTGCCCTTAGATGGATCTCACTCTGCCCTTAGTGGTCCTCAGTCTGCCCTCAGTGGAACTCACTCTGCCCTTAGTGGACCTCACTCTGCTCTTAGTGGACCTCACTCTGCCCTTAGTGGACCTCACTCTGCCCTTAGTGAACCTCACTCTGCCCTTAGTGAACCTCACTCTGCCCTCCGTGGACCTCGCTCCACCCTCAGTGGACCTCAGTCTGCCCTCAGTGGACCTCACTCTGCCCTCCGTGGACCTGGCTGCTGAGAGCTTAAAGGAAAGTCTCCTTTCTGGGAGTCCGCAGGGAGTTGCTGGAGTGTGGACTCCTTTAAGATGGTGATAAACTCCACTGGCCCCAGAGACACCAACCATTAAACCACCAAAAAATCAGCAGAGGGACGCAGAAGGTGAATCAGACTAAGGACAATACCTTGGGATGAACTAAGGATGATCTCCCGTTTCCTGAGCCCTGAACTTACATGGATTTTGGACGGGACAGCAGAGTCGGAAACAGGATGCTTTGGCGTGAAGACAGTCAATCAAGGGGAAAGGTCAGCTTAATCCAAAAGATGTTACTGCCAGGAAGCAAGAGGCAAGACAAGGAGCAGCTGCCAAGGAAGCCAGACTCAAAGTGCACCATGGCGTCGTTTTTGGAAGCAATTCCAAGCTAGAGAACTCGAGGAGGCCATGGGCACCCCTGTGGAAAGGGAGGAGACCACCACAGAAGCTGCCACCGCTGCAGGGCTGTGCCCCGATCCCACACTTCCTCAACCCAAGTGCCAACAGGGTCCCTCCACCCCAGTCCTGAGAACCCAGAACCCCTAAGAAACAAGCCCACAGGAAAGGGAGGAGAACCCAAGAGCACATTGAGCCAGCGTTCTCAGGAGTGGAATTCTGGACTCTTCTTTGGTAGAAAAGCTTGTGACTTGGGGGTGGCAGGTGTAGAGATCCCATTACCAGAGGGAGAATCTCAGAAATTCTGGGCCTGCTATCACAAACAGCACTACCCAACCAGGCAGCACTTGGGAACAACACAGGTGAGCTACGCTGTGCCTGCGATTCAAACCGCATTTTCCAAAGCAGGCCAGGGTACAGCATCCGGGTTTTATTTTAACCAGTTCTGCTGAGGAAAGCATCAGCTCTAAACTGAGCACAGTCAAAAGTCACGTGTTTGCTACCCAACAGCACAAGTGTAGGTTCTGTGTTGCTCACTCCTTTGCCCTGAGAAGGACACAAAGCAAGAGTCCTGATAACTGTCCTCCCACACCTGGGCTGACCAAGCCACCTCTGGGAACTGTTTGCTTCTAGAAAGAAAAGCAGCTCTGTTCTTGGGAGCTCGCTTCTAGTACCACATTTTATTGTTGAAGGAATAGTTTGCAAAGGAAATCACTAGTCAGTCATAAAGAGGAAGGACCTCAGTATCTACAAAGGTTCGCAGGATTAACAAACTCACTTTCCCAGAAAAACGTATTCAACGTATCAAAGTTCTGTGTCCTTAGTACATGACCACCATGACTTAAAAAACAAACAAACAAAAAACTCACATTCTAGGTCCATCTGAAATCTACTGGCAAAGACCCTACTGAGGAAGATCCACAGCAGAAAGTCTGAGTCTATCATCTCCCCTGCAGTTCCCAGCAAGTTCCTGAGATTCCATCCTCAAAATGGAGTCATCATCCCAGGCCCTCAGAGGGTTCCTGAAACTGCAGACAATTCTGAACCCTACATATATTATACTCTCCCCTGTATGCCACAGAGTTAATCTGTCTTATGCCCTGGTCCTCCTCAGTGTCACTCCTCTTCTGTTTGGGGACCATTATTAAGTAAAATAAGGGTTACTCGAAAACAGGTACTATAGTATAGAGTCAGTGTGATACCATGACACCTTCAAAGTGACTAAGAAGATGGCTAAGTGGGTCATGGGTAGCATATACAGTGTAGATACGCTGGACAAAGGGATGATTCTCCTCCCAGGAGGGACCGTAAGAATTCATGACACTATGCAGAAAGACACACACTTTAACATTTATGAGCTATTTCTGGAATTAGCCATTTAAATTTTTGGACCACAGTTGACTGCAGGTAACAAAAACTGTGGGAGGTGTGATCAAGGATTGGGGGATCTCTGTAGCCCTCACTTCACAGGTGGGTGAAATAAATTAAAAAGGAAAGGCCGTATAGAAAAGAGCTCAACAAACCATCAATACTGAATACTATTGTTACGGTTGCTTTAAGTTTTATTAGTTGGTCAACAGAGATTAAATGTTATTACAGCACCTTAAACAACGTTCAGGGGCTGGAGCAGTGGCTCGGTGGTTACGGTGCTTACCCCGCATGCACAAGTACACGGTTCAAACCCCAGCAACCCACGTATACAACTAAGTGTCAGAGCAACGAAAGCCATGTGAAAAACTCAATAAAAATTGATTCTCTCTGTCTCTCTCTCTCTGACTGCCCTTCTCTCTTTAAAAATAAAAGGTAAAAAAAATGTTCAAACTAATGTTTCAAAGAGAATGAAACCAAGAAAGAAACATTTCTTGTCACCATTTAATATCAGTCTTCCAGGGAATCATACCTATTTTAAAACATATTTATTGAACATTTGCCTGGCTTTTGGGGGGACATTCTATATTTTTAAATAAAGTTCCTACTCTGTAGGAGCTTACAGTTGAATAGAGAAGACCAGACGCACCAACCAAGAAGCCACAGCACAGACGCATAGGGCAAGTGGCCTGCCTGATGGTCCCCTGGTGTCCTTCTAATTCATTCATAAATACAAACAGGTACTAAGACAGCACGTGTTCTCCACAAAACCATATGTCTATAAGGAGGTGGAGGTTGCTGGTTACCTTAATTTCATCATTTTTACACCGTATACATAGATCAAAGCACACTGGGGATATATACTGTTGTATTTGCCATTATACACTATTGAGGCTGAACTGGGAAGAGAAATTCTAAATAAGCAAAAAATAAATAAATTTAAGGAGAGTGTTGTGGGGGAGCAAAAGAATCAAATTTATTCATTTTTCATCTGGCCTTTGTTTCTCCGACATTTAGTTATTTATGTACGTGGTGCTGGGGTTCAAACCCAGGTCCTCATGCATGCCAGGCAAGCACTCCAACTGCTGAGCCACTGCTCCAGCCCCCAAGTAAATTTATTTCAGCCTAGAATGATATGACACGAATTGGGCTGCAGGGGATGGGTAGGATCCTCAGAGAGAGGAAGGTTTGGGGGATGCTGGGAATGGTGTGAGCAGGAATCGCAAGGCCATCTTGAATTTGAGATGAGGGAGACTGGGATGGAAATATCCTCCTGCTAGCTGGGTGACTGTGAGCCAGTCACTTAACCCCTTTAATTCCCTAGTACTGTCCCTAAAGGAGATGAAACATGGGAGGAGCTCATGCCACCAAGGTTGGTTGGGAGCTGAGTGGTGCTGAGATCCACTGTCTGCAGAAGAGGGCTAGAGTTGGAGAGTGGTGCAGGACAGTGTTGGCAGGTCAGAAAGCAGGCTGTAGGGATTCCGTTCAGGATAGATCTGAGCCAGCGGAGAAGAGTCCTGTGACGGATCACCTGGCAGCTCTGGGCAGCTCCCAAGGTGGGAGACTCTGGAGACGGAGCCCAGAAACAACGTGTAGGAGTGTGGGTGGAGAGGGGCAGATAAGGAGGGTGGGAACAAGGGAGAGGATTGGGTGGCTCAAAGGGTGGCAGAACATGGGAGGAGCACACCCAACTCCAGGAAATGCAGTGTGGCATCCCGGAAGAGAAAACGGCCATTAGTGGAAAAAGCAAGGAAATCTGAATAAAGACTTCAGCCTAGCTGCACTGGACCACAGCTGATGTCTTCGTTTTGATAAACGTACGAGGTCATATAAAATGTTAACATTTCAGGAAGCTGGGCCAAGTGTACAAAGAGAGAATCTGCATGAACTTTGCAAATCTGTACACCTAAAATTGTTTCAAAAAACAAACGCAGCAGGTCTTTCTGTGTGATCAGTGAAGAAGGAGCCAGGGCGAGGCCCAGCAGCTTAGAGTCAGGTGCTGAGGTGAGTGATCAACATGCAAAGCGACAGGGCAGATGGGAAGGCGGAGGAGATGCCATGGCTTGACAGTGAGCCTGACCTTGTAACCTGCACGTAGCCTGCCAGGGCCTGATCCCTCCAGACAAATCCAGCCTCAGGGATGTGCAGCGGTGGCCTCTCCTCTCAGGTTACTGGGCTTCCATTCCTGTCACGGGCTGTCTACTGCCCATCAAGGCAGGCCACATGCACCCTGCTTCCTGTTCCAGCCACTGCCCACCAGGAGGGGTGTCAGATAGCACTTCCAGAGAGCTTTATCTTTAGGAGAAGCTTCTATTTTGAGGCCCAGAATAAATCAAGGCTTCGGAAAAAATAAGAGAATATGCATGACATGGGCTCTCAAGAGTCTGCATGAATAATCACACACCCAGGGAGCAGAAGACCTGCAGTGTGGCCTCAGCTCTGCCTTGCTGGGTGACTCACGCTCAGTGAGTCCAGGGGAACTCGCAGGCCACAGAGGGTCTAGAGCAGAAACACACAAATAAATACAGCTCTACAAGACTTTGCCTTGTCATGAAAGCACCAAGAAGGGGCTGAAGAGATTTAGAAGGCTGCTTAGTCCCACTGGCCCCAGGAAATCCGATGTTTCTTATATAGAGTAAGTTAATCCTTAATTCTTTAATGTCAAAGCAGCATATAATAAATAAATGTCTTATGTGTATTATATGTTATATAGATACATACATATACCATACCTACATAGGTATAGATTTATTCGCTATATATAGTATCTATTACCTCAGCCTCCTGAGCAGCTAGGATTACAGGCGTGCACCACCATGCCCAGCATGGAATGGGAAATGGTACCAAAGCCAAAGCTGAGAAATGTAATCTGTCACTCAAGAAGGAATGAAAAAATCTGAGCGACCAGAACCGAATCCAACAAATGCTCTTTGCACTTTTGCCACCGCGTTGGAGCAAAGGAGACCAGAAAATCAGCTCTGGGCTTTATGTTCTAGTAAAAGCAGTGAGAAGAGTGAGGAGAGAAAGACAGAGGTTGTGGGAAGGAACGCTTTCTTTCTTTTTCATGGTAGGAATTTGACTTTGGTGTTTCGGTATGAGACATCTGCACAATGGACACTCCAGCCCAAGTGGGCCACCAACTTTCTCCTCATGAGGCAGAGGCCAGTTGCCCCCACTAAATGCTGGCCAAAATGCACACTTGTGAACAGAAGCTTTTTATTTTCAAAAAAATTTTTATTTATTTACTTATTTATTTACTTATTTAGCCTCTAGGAGTTAAGAATGTCTGTTGTGTAGCATTGACCATTTATAACCTTGAGGACGTTTACTTTCAATTTCTTCCCACAGTGAGGTCTTTTCACTGTTGGTTTCATCTATCTAGAATTTTCTCCACTCAGAACACACTTGTCCTATGCCCCGCTGTATGCAGGGGTCTGGTCACGGGACACCTCCTCTGTGGGAGATGGGGTTTACTGTGGTTAGCAGGAACGCTCTCCCCATCTCACCACATACATAATCCCTGTCCCCATGCGGGCTGCATTCAAGAGTACTCCACGTATCGTAACCTCGCAGCAAGGACACTTTAGTAGTAAATCACTGTTAAGTAACACCAGCACAATTTTTAAAAAATCTTCACATAATGACCACACCCCAGTCTTTTGTTTAAAAAAAAGAAAAAAGGTATAAAATCTGGTGAAACACAGTGCTTACCCACCGGTATAGAACCAAACATGGCTTTTTTCCTGCCGCATAGAGAAGGCCAAGAGAGCTGGCATTTGTTCAGCAATTCAAAGATGCCACAGATGAACCTGCTCTGCTGTTTGTGTTTTTAACTGTTTTTTCCTCTTCTACTTACATATAAAGAAGTTAGGGAAAGGACCAAAGTTCCCCTGCCAACAGAATCAGCAACCATTAAATTATTATGGAAGTCCATATAGGGACTTCCACTTCCATCTCATGTCCAAATTTGTAACAAGATCACCCCTCACTACAATGGAACATTATATAGTTTTAAGACAGCATAAAGTCTTACTAAGAATTTTATATTGATTATATAGTAAAATGTTAATGCTTGGATATATTGAGTTAAATAAGGTGTAATATTAAAACTTTTTAAATTAAATTATATAGGGCTGGAGCAGTGGCTCAGTGGTTGGAGAACATGCAAGGACACGGGTTCAAACCCCAGCACCACATACACAGCTAAGTGTCAGAGAAACAAAGGCCAGATAAATAAAGTTGATTCTCTTTTGCCCCCCTCTCTCTCTCGTTTTTTAAAATTAAGCCATATAAACACACATGTAAAATTATTATATTTAAAAACAAAGTTGTCAAGTACTCCAAACTCGTCCCTTTCTAATTGCTTCATCACATGTTACTAGGATCTGTGCAGCAGAGGTGACTCAGATCACCATATCCCTGTGGAGGAAACACTGCTCCCGGTCCATTGGGTAGCTCCACAACAGCAGCCTGAAATCAACAATGAAGAGATTTTACACCAAGGAAACCCATACAAGCTACAAATAAAGAGCTTTTTCTTCCTGAGAGCCGGTGGTTAAACATTTACCAGAACCCCACTGGATGTATGTGAACTTCAAAGACAAGGGAAACAAGGAATCTGGATTGTGTTGGACAGGGAAAGGAGCCAGGTGAAGGGGAGGGGAAAAGTAAAAGGAAGGAAAGAGAGCAAGGGAGATAGGAGGCTGGAAAAGGGGAGGGAAGAGAGCCAGTGGGGACAGTGGAAGAAGGGAGACTAAGAAAAAAGGAAGCATTATTTTATTTACTTGGTACCCTAAGACAATGGTTCCATATAAGTACATTATTTCAGATAACCAACATTTAAACTGTTTTTTTTTTTTTTTTTTGAGAATCTCTCCAAATGGGTTAGAAGACACCCACATGCTTGGCTTCTTCATAACTCCGTCCCCATGATCAGATGCCCACCGCACTTCAGGGTCACCTTCCAGACTGCCACCATGCATGGGACTCTTTTAGCCTTACATAAAATGGCTGCAGTCTTCTGAGCTTTTTATAAATTGCCTCCTCCCTTCCTCTCAGGCTCTCAGCTGTCACTTCTAGATGTTGTCTCAGTACTCACGTCTAGCAGCCTAGTGCTTCCGAATCCTAGTGAACAGAGAGACTGGAAACCCTAACTTGCTAGGATCGTGTCTAAAGCATAAACAAGCTCTAAGTGACAGCCCAAGGCTCCATCCAGGAAAGAAAAAACACAGCTCCAGGACCTCACTGGGTTCTCAGAGTTACTCCTGCTTCCTTTCTGGTTCTCTGCTGGTGCCAGATATTGAGCTTACAGAATTAGTGGCTTCCGGGTAGGTGAGGTTTCACTAACTATAAAAAATATTCAATGAAGGGGCTGAAGTGGTGGCTCAGGAGTTACAGCGCTTGCCTGGCATGCATGGGGATGTGAGTGCGAACCCCAGCACCATGTACACAATAAAGTGTTAGAGCAACGAGGGCCACATGGAAAACTAAATAAAATTGATTCTCTCTCCTTCTCTCTACAAAATATATATTTCAATGGAGTCAAACTACCAACATTAACTAAATAAGAAAGAGAATCAAAATCCTGTTGTGTAAGTCATAGTCAATAGGCATGAGACACCTGTTCCTAGTAATCTATTTCCTTTTCCTGGGGCAGACTCAGCTCTAGGGCAGCCTCTCCCAGGGTCCACGAAAGGCTTTGGGGCAAGTGACACTGGCAACCAGCAATAGGCAGATGTAAACAAGAAGTGCTGAGGGAAGCAGCCCTACCTTCCAACAATCAACGCCTGGGGCTGGCCCCAGCTAGGGCACCTGCCTGCTCCCTGCCATCCTCATTCACGTCCCTCCAAGAAGGAAGGGCAGAGGCCCTGAGACACGCACCCAGCCCTGGTATAACTGAGCAAGATGGCAGCCCCGGGGGACAGCTCACCAGGAGCCAGAGCAGCGCTCAGCAAGTGACCACCTTCCCATCCGATCTGGCTTAAGGCCTCAGTGGCACATCTGTATACACACTAACTGCTCGCAAATGCTTTTCTGTTTTTCTCCCAACTTGGTCTTTGGTCTGGCGTTAAATTCTGAAGATGAGAAGAGTATTTAACTGCTTATTGAATTCACCGTATGAAATACTGTGCTTTAAGAAACAAATCTTTCCTTTTGTAGGGTGCTTGTTTTTAAACAGTCTGATAGCAACATAGAAGCTCTAATTCTATTTACCAGACTGTCATACAGATAAAAAAAAAATTTTTAAATAACTATAACAGAACAAAGCTATCCCAGAAATAAAACTCCCAAAATTATCCTCTCTGTGTTGAATGTTTAACTTACAAAGAGCAAACAAGAACAACAACACATATTCTAAAATGGAAAATAGACACTCAGGAAAAATTCCAGTATTTCAGTTCTACCTTATGCCTGGCACACAGTAGGTCAATAATAAATATTTATGGTAACTGGACAGTTGAATAGATGCAGCACAACCGAGTCAGTTTTAGGAGAGATCATAAAATGGCTAGGTAGTTAGGACAAAGGGCCCCCTCTAAGGGCTAGCTGGCAGAGAGTGATTGACCATTGACCGGGCATGCTCAGGGCCTTCATATGCAAATGAGCACGAGGCTCACCTGTGGGAGCAACTCCTTTGTCTCTCAGGCAGGAAAACTAAAAAATGGGGGTGGACACAGATGGGAACTTGGAAAGAATTGCTGCCTGTTTTGCATAGATTTTAACCGATGACTTTGGTACTAAGCTTCAATGCCTGCTTTGCATAGGGTTCAACCAATGGTGTAGACGCATTTCTCAAGGCCTGCTTAGCATGAATGTTAATTATGCTCACACCCCAAATCAATATAACCCCTGGCCTGACCTCCCTTAGACAGTGTCCTGCTTCCAGCTGCCCCTCTGCCTTGCGGAGTCTCTGCTCTTCTTCCTAAATAAATCCTACTCCTTTTACTCCCCCTTCCGAGGTTGTCCGTGGATTTTATTCTTCAAATTCATGAGACAAGGACCCAGAAGGTTGGCGCCGAATTCCCAGGGTGAATTTCCACCACACCAAGAGCTGCAACACCCAGCTTTTAGCTGGAGAGCTGCTAACACTTTCGGCTCCAGACACCTGCAGCCAGCCCAAATTCCCAGTTTTACCTGGGAATCACTGCAAACACTAGAAGAGGGCTATTTTGGCTGCTGGAATCTGTAGTCAGCCCAGACTCCATTCGCCAGTGAGAGCAGAGAATCCGGCCTCATCTCAAAAACCCTGCATCACAGCCAACCAGAGAGTTGGAGGCGAACAGGTTTCCCTAGGACGGCCAGCAGGACAAGTCCAAAATCATATTTTGGTCTGCTGAAGAAATAGAACCATCTTACCAAGGAAATTGTTCTCCACAATGAAATCTGAGTATCTTCTCCGTGAGCCCAGTCCTTCTGACAAAGTACCCATACTAAAGGCAATTTCAGACCTATCAACCGGCTGATATTTATTGGCCATTTACAGAACCTCCACTGCGTGGAGGAGCACAGTGGGCGAGGCGGGAAGGCCCACCCAGCATTAAAACCCACTCACTGGAATCTAACGAGACATGCACATAAGAGACACCTGTCTCAGTTCAGGCTGCTGTAACAGAGCTCCTTTGACTGGGGGCTTAAACCACAGAAATGCATTGCTCACTGATGGGGAACTGCAAGGCCAAGGTGCCCGCAGAACCCCTGTCTGGTGAGAGCCAGCTTACTGGTTCTTAGGCGGTGCCCCCTTGTTGCATCCTCATGTAGCAGAGAACAGAGAGGGAGAAGAACCTCTCGTCCCTTTTATAAAGACAATGACCCTGTTCATGAGTGCTCTACCCTCATGACCTCATCATCCTCCCAAGGTCTCACCTTAGTACTATCACACTGCAAGAGAGGATTTAATCACGTGAATTTGGGGAAAACACAAACATTTAGTTCATCAATTCATCCATTGAACAGCATCATATGCAACACAGCACCCGCTGTGTGACCATAGCAAAGGTGGTCCTTTCCATGGAAGGTCTGGATCAACTGGATACCCAAGCGGGAAAAAGTGAACTCCAATCCACATGTTACAGCATAAACAAAGCCAGTTTCAGATGCCGCCGATCTAAATATAAAAGTAGAACAATGGGGCACAGGACACGCATGGGGTTCACTCCTGTAATCCTAGAAATTTGGGAGGCTGCGGCAGGAGGATTCCAATTCAAGGCCAGTCTGGACAAGTTAGTGATACCCTGCCCCAAAATAAAAAAGCAGGAGGAGGGGGAGAGGTGCTGGGAATGTAGCTCAGTGGTAGAGCTCCCCTGCGTTCCATCCCTGGCACAAAAGAGAGAAAAAGAAAGAGGAGACACAACATTGGAGAAAAATTTTCATGACCTTAGAGCAGACAAGGATTTCTGAATCAGGTTATAAAATGAGCCAACAAACTATACAGGAAAAAATTGGACAATGTTGAGATTATGAACTTCTGTTCCTCAAAAGACACCATTAAAAGAACGAAAAGAGCAACTTGTAAATCAGAAGAAAACACTTACAGCATATATTATGGTTTAGATGTGAGGTGTCCCCCAAAAGCTCACATGTGGGGCAATGCTAGAAGGCTCAGAGGTGAAATGATTGGGTTATGGGAGCCCTGACCCCATCAGCGAGTTAATCAGGGATTCACCGTGTGGCAGCTGCAGGCTGGTAGGTGTGGCTGGAGGAGGTGGGACATTCGGGTAATACTTTGTGAGCTGGGCCTAGTCTGTCTCTGCTTCCTGGTAGTGTCCTGAGCTGCTTCCCCCCACCACACTCCTCCACCATGATGTTCTTCCACCCCCTGGGATCCAAGGAATTGAGCCAGCTATCTAAGGACCAAGACCTCTGAAACTGTGAGCCCCCGAATAAACTTCTTCCTCTAAAATTGTTCTGGTCAGGTCTTTTAGTCACAGCAGCAAAAATGCTGACTAAAACAACACACATTTCTGACAAAGGATATACACACAGGATGCACAAAGATCAGTCCAGGACATAAGGCAGACAACCCAAACCAAGTTATTTTTCTTTCTTTCCCGTTTCTTCTTCTCCTTCTCCTCCCTCTTTTCCTTTTCTTTTTAATGAGCACTTCACAAAAAAGGACACTCGAAGAGCATACACACAGGAAGGGGCTGAACTCTAAGGCTGAGCAGGTGGAGGGGCCAGGCCCCCAGTGAATAAAACGGGATCTGACCTCCCTTCAAACTTTCCTTCTGTCCTGGGATGGGGACACCATCTTCACCAGAAATAGTCTTTCTGTCCACAAAAATGAATAGATCCTAACTTCCAAAACTGTCACAACTGCTTATTCTGAAAATGGAAAGAATCTAATGTGAACAAATGCTGGGTTCCTTTTTTCCATAGTCATTTACAATTTTAAATGACTACTAAAAGGCATGCCTTCCTCAGAAGGAGAAAACAGCAAAACACCACCAAAGCTGTTATAAACACTGGAAGGGCCTGCAGCAGGAGAGGACCTGGGCCCGCTGGCAAGGTCCCTCCACAACACCTGTTGAAACTTCACTGCCACTGTAACAGAAGCACGTGGCAGGCCTTGAGGAGGCCAGGAGGTCAGGGGCAGAGCCCTCCGGGATGGATTAATCCCTCACAGCAGAAGTGGGGCACCCACCACCTCCGGAGTGGGTTTCTCCATCAAGTACTAACTACGTCAGACCCTGCTTCACTTCCCAGACAGGACGCGATCGGGCATGTTCGGGGGGCAATGGCTGCAAAAGGGAGTTTGGCCCAATTCTTTGTCCTCATCCTGTGCATGCCCATTTGCCCTTCCACCACATTATGACATAGCACAAAGTCTCTTTCAAGGCACCAGCACCCTGCTCTTGGACTGCCCAGCCTGCAGAACTAGGAGCCAAATAAATTTCTATTGCTTATAAATTACCCAGTGTGTGGTATCTATTACAGTAGCACAAAAGAGACTTAAAACACGCCCCCTTTTACCCATGACTATAAGAACAGTGGGATACACGTGCCCACCCCTTTCTAAAAATAACTTCAGGGCTCTTCTCTTATAAAAGAAATGCATGTTTATTGCTCAAAACATAAATAAAATTAAAAATACCATAAGGACACTAAAAGAGCACTAGTAATATTTATAATGTATTGTCCTGATGTCTTTTCTAGGCACACATAAAAGATACCCTATGAAGAAAAGGTTTTTCCACGATGCAAGTTTTCTATTGTTAGTTAACCCAAATGTGATGCAAGAAGTTAATTCTCTGGAAGCAAACCAAACCAAAAGATTTTTCATTATGAGGGACTCATCAGATTACTTTATATTCCTAAAGCCTGATATATAACCAAAATTTGAAATGAAGTCAGAAACTGTACCCAAAAGTTTAATAACAAAAATATAGGCCTCTGCCTCCTTTCTGATCATAGACCACACCTTTAATTTGAATACATGCATTAGCACGGCAGAATGAGTTTTCATGAAAGGATACTACATGTTACTAATGTTACTTTCATAAATATCCTGGGCTTTTCTATTAATCATTAAAACATCCCTGAGATGGCTAGATAACTTAAAGGGGACAATTAGAGTCAGCTAAGGATGGCAAATGATAACCATCCTAGGAATAAAAGTGGATGGCAGGTGGTGGTCACTTCCCTTCTGGGAAGGCTCCATCCCCCAAGGAGACTAGAGGGTCAATCTTAGAAGTATTACCCTCTCACTGAATGTAAAGAACTATCATGGTACCCTAGAGGGACCTTTGAAACCAGATCCGACATTCACACCACCCATGAGAAGCCATACTTAGGAACTTTCCAACAGTGATTTTATAAAGTGGGCCAAAGGGAGGAAGATACAATCCTGGATTCCTGGAGAGAAAGCTGAGGTGCTGGCCTCCCCTCTCCTCCAGGGCAGGGAACACTGCCTTTCACCCCTGCAGTCCAGGCGGGGGCATTCACCTTAGATGGCCAGCACTAATATTTCAGTTCGATTTTGTTATCTGTATCTCTAGTTTTTCCCTCCTTCACAGCTTATAGTAAGGTGTCAGGGATAAATTAGTTCCTCATTTGTTCTTCTTTAGAGTTATTAATTATTTCAACTTGGCTTATTCGTTGAATACAGCCCACCATCCATCCTCCCAAAGTTTAACACGGGACCGCTCAGAACTTTGAGGCCCGCCCTGCAGCTAAATGCTTTCCAAGTCTCAGGGTAGATTAGGCGATGGCCTGTTTATCTAAAAGCAGACAGGTGTTGATCAGTTAAGCATCTATCCATATAAACTGCTTCTGGTATAAGATTACTAAATGCTGAACCTTCTGGAAGTTTGATGAAGAAATGGAATATTTTAGCTTAACAAAAGGCACTTGTCTTCGAGAGACGGAGCATGTTGTTTTTTGAGTTGTAAAGTGTGTAGGGTGTTTTCATTATAGCAAGCATAATCATGTTTTAGCACCAAATCAATGAGTCATTTTCTTCTGACTTGTCAGGGAGCTGCCACACCCCACTGCACACATGAGAAAAACCAGTTGACTAATTAGAATCAGAGAGTATCAGCTCCTAAGAACTGGGCAGGAAAGCCATCTTTGCCAATCTGAAAACTCAACACGTCCCCTCCTTGGCCTGAAACAGATCTGAGTCTATCAGAGTTAGCAGAAAGAAATGAAGTAGCTCTACCGGCTGCACTACTGCCATGTCAAATATAAAAGGAAGATATTAATAGATCATCAAGCACGGTGCTAAGGAATTGAGCAAAACTATCCATTAGCAGGAACGAAGCAAGTTCAGGGGTTTTCACGTCTTACCTGTGTCTACCATGTCAGAGGCAGTGTCTGCTCCTTTCAAATACAAAGGACAAAACACACTCTGTATCCTATGACGTTTCTAAAGTGAGCTTCTCAGGGCTGGGGGTGTAGCGTAGTGGTAGAGAGTGCTTAGAATGCACAAGATGTAGGTTCCATCCCCAGCACCACAAAAAAAATAAACAAAAAAACAGACCTCTAGCTTTTAACCTCAAAAGAGATTGGGCATGGAGCCAATTCCATCTAAATGGATAGAGAACATAAGGACCCATTACTAACTGCTTATGCAGACCTAGCAATCAACGAAATGACTAGTGCACTCACCGGGATGTGCACTTGAGAGCTAATGGATTTGAATTTTTCTAAAGAAATGGCTGAAATGGTTTTTCTAAGAAAGAAGAGAATCCTGTAAACAGTTCAACTAAGATGAAGCATACTGGAAAACGCAGCAAATAAATTCTATAAGACTTGCCCAGAGGATGGGTCAAACATGCTAGATCTCCTGGAAATGTTGAGGGCCTGAAGGTGAAATGGGTGCTCAGGTTTTAGGCAACCAAGCCCTCCCTTGCCTCTTCCTCTTTTCACTGGTAGTTTATACTTGGGCAAGGGGCCTGGAACAGTGGCTCGGTGGTTACAGCGCTTGCCCAGCATGCGCGAGTACAGGGGTTCAAACCCCAGCAGAGCAATGAAAGCCATATGAAAAACTCAATAAAAATTGGTTCTCTGTTTCTCTTTCCCTCTCTCTCTCTCTCTCACTGTCCTTCTCTCTTTAAAAAAAAAAATCTTTAAATCTTTAAAAAGCTCCTCTGAGCTTTGGTTTTCTCATTTTAAAAATGGGATAGCTAGTTACATCACTAAGTTTTTATGTGGGTTGAATTCGATTATCTGATGGTGCTTCACAATTATGTCATTATACAAAGTAAACAAATATAATAAAGAGTAATAAATTTTGTTTTCCACTTCCTACCAGAACTACCCATGAGAAATCTTAATTTCCTTTTGTTATCCTGTCATGTTAGTTCTAAAACTAACTAAAACATGACTTTCAGGAACCAAATCCCCAGTGAAAATTAATTCGCTTAATATGGATTTATTCATGCTCTTTTTCAGACTGATTTGTACATTTCACCTTTTTAAATTTTATTCCTAAACTGCTGTGATTTCCCCTCTCTGGTGCTCATTTCCTATCTCAACTTGAACCTTCCTCAAGTTAAAATAAACACTACGATTAGTTCATTAGGAGCTACCAAGATAAAGGACAAATCATGAGAACAGAGAACCAACGTTATAAATCATGTGCCTAAAATTGTTACATTAGATATGCCAGCTCTTCTTAAAGGTTAACCCAATTAAATGCAAAAGAAATAAAAGGCAGATAAGGTGACTCTAAGCACTTACACTGTCAGATTTCAAATCTAACCCAGTAGTCAATATTTAGGGGGAGCGGGAAAGGTAAGTTCTGAAAAGTGTTCTGAATCTGATCCTTGCATCCTGGTCCCTACTAGAGTCCCATCACAAGAGACTTCACGTCCAGTGGAGCATGACCTCACCCCCAATCCAGTCAGGGGGACTTAGGCACGTCAGCCAGACCACTCTATGGAGAACTAGTCTAATCCTGTTCTCAAGTTTGCCTTTCAAGGCAAACTCATTGATTTGGGGCTAAAACACTTCTATTTCTTCCGCTTTCAGTATTTCTCTCTCTTTAATAAAATTCCCTTCTTCCAATACACATAATTTTATCTAATGGTTAGAGCTACAAAGTCCCAACTCTCCCTCATGTTTTTCACATGAGGAAAGAAAAACGGAAAATAAAAAACACTGTGGTGACGATGACTTGCCAAGGCCACCCAGCTGGTAAGCAGCAGCGAGGCAAGGACGGAGTTCAGCAGGCCAGGGCCCTTCCTGCAGGATTTGATTTCACAGAGGCCAACTGGGTTCCCGTAGCCCACAAATAATCCTGCCCTGGCTTATTTCCAGCTGATGTTCAACAGTTAGGAGATCGCTTTCTCTTACTTAAGACCCCACACTTCCTATTAAAATGAGACAATTAAATTGCTTTTAGTACTTTACACTAAAATGTCAATGCATTTGTCACATGCCCTCTGGGAACCAGGCTTTAGTCAAGGAAGTGCACAGCCATTATACTCAAATTCATTTATAAAGACACTAACACAAGTGTCAACAGGACACAACCCCTGCCCTCAGAGAGCTTTCAATCACACAGATTCCTCCCTTCTTCTCCCGTATGGGAAGCCTTCCTTTACTTTTTCTTCTTTCTCCCCTACATCATTCAAAACCACGAAGGCCTCCTCTTCCTCTTCCCTTCCCCATGTCAATGTCTGCAGAATGAATGGAAGAGTGGAGGAAAGAAAGAATAGCCCTGTCCTCTGCCATTCACTCCCCATTTTACCCTCCGAGTTTTTCGAAAAGGAAAGATTCTACTTTGATCGTTTCCACCCACTAAATTATAAAATGGTGCTTTAGAAACTAATCTACACTGTGATCTCTCCTTTCTTCTCAGCTTTTACTCAGCGGAACAGATTTCCAAAATGCCAGTGCTAAGAAAAACCTGGTGAGAATTTATTGGCCTGAACTTTCCAGCAGAGGCAGGAATCTAGGCTTTTTCATTCCTGGATCTACTGAGACTTGTGCGAGCCTGTCACTCTGAATCTTACCTGCAGATGGAAAAGCACTCAGCTCTTCCTAGCACAAGCAACGTTTCCACTGCCTAGTTATGAACCATTCCTTGCAATAAAACTGTATTCTTGTACATGCTGAAAACTTAAAATTACAGAGAAGAATGGTCGTAACCTCTGACTGCTTCCTTTGAAGACTCTCGTCACACATGCTTCTGTGCCTTATTTCATGACAACTGCCTTTTAGGTCCCAGGTTCAAAGGACTATATTGTTATAATTCATAACCATGAAAACGAACTGCAACTTCAAGCGGACAATGAAAGAGCAGGTTTTAATGCAGGCAGAGCCTAATTACATTAATGCACTTAATGTGGGGTGTGTATTTCTGGAATACACACTAAACTTCCCTAAAGGACCCGTTTCTGTCTTACTCACTTGACAATCAGATACCGGGGGCCTTGATTGGTTTGGGCTGCTGTTACAGAACCACAGATCAGGCTTACAAGGAATTTGTTTCTTAGAGTATTGGAAACTAAATGCAAGATCAGGGTTTCAGCATGGCCAGGTACTTGGTGAGGGCCCTCTTCTGGGATGTCCACCTTCTTGCTGTGTCTTCCCATGGCAGGGAGAGAGCTCTAGTCCTTTCACCCCCTTGTAGGGTACTAAGCCCATCATGGGGTTTAGGGATCTACTCTCACCATCTCATCTAAAATTAATCACCTCCCAAAACCCCAGCTCCAAATACCATCCTAGAGGGGGTTGGTCTCAACCTATGAACTTTGAGGTGACAGTCCACAGCAGGGACACCAAATGCAGCCATGTTTTAGTCCATTTTCATTGCTGTGACCCAAGGACCTGACAAGAACAATTTTGAAGGAGGAAAAATTTATTCTGCCTGCAGGCAGAATCTCATGCGTCTTTGCAGCCCTAGTGACTCTTAAACTTTGTCTCGTTAGGGTTTAGATATTAGATGTCCCCCAAAAGCTCATGTGTGAGACAAGGCAAGAAGGTTTAGAGGTAAAATGATTGGGTTGTGCCAACCTTAACTCAATGAGTGAACTAATCCCCTGAGAGGGATTTTAACTGAGTGGTAACTGCAGGCTGATAGGTGTGGCTGAGGAGGTGGGTCACTGGGGTATATATTTGGTGAGCTGGGCTTGGTCTCTGCTTCCTGGTAATGTCCTGAGCTGCTCTCCTTACAGAAGGTACAGTGAGGTAGGAGACAGGAGTGCAGAAAGGGGGATCCTAGAAAGACCTGTCAGCCAGTCTGCAGTGGAGCAGAGCAGAGAGGCTTCCTGGAGGGGATGCCACCCAGTGCCAGCCTGAAACCTAGGCAGGAGGAAGGTGATGAGATGAGGACAGGGACAGAAGATTCTGGCTGAGGGGTTCCTGTGGACACATACTATTGTCTGAGTTGAGAACCAAAGAGGCAGGCTGGGGAACAGAGTGGGGAAGCACAGAGGACTCTAGAAAAGTCCCCAGAACCTTGGTAGCCAGCTAAGGTGCTCGCACTCTGTCCCAAGGCTGGGAGAACAAGCTCCTTCCTGGATCTTAGGAAATACTCAGGCGGCAGCAGGTGGCCACATGTGGCGGTGGCTTTACTGAAGCATAGAATCACGGGTAAGCTGGAAGTGAGGGCAGCCAGCCCCACCAACCTCTAACCAGGCCTGCAGCTCAAGGTCTCTGTACCTTAGCTGCTTCATCTACTCTGCAGAGTTATGGAGAGGATGAGATGGGAGCGCTTGGTGGACAAGGCTATTGGAAGAATTTAAACACAGTAGATGCCAGGAGCAATAGCAGCATCACGGCATAAGTATGACCTTAGACAAGGACAAGCAACAACTTCTCTGACCTGTTTCTTCAGCTGTGAAATGAAGAGGACACCTCTTCACAGAGTATTCATCAGGCTTGATGGCATGCAATGACATGCACGGCACTCACCTGACAGCTGAATTAGTAGCAGAAGTAGCAGTGATAGTGGCAGCAGTAGAACGGTACTAGTAGGACTAGTAACTTGAAGGAAACTAGACTCAGTGACCATTCCTGTAATGCAGGTAAGAAATTACAAGGTGCTGGAACAGAGCTGTGAGCTGGGGAAGTCAAGGAGCTAGTTTCCAGAGCTCTAAGGAACAAGCATCAACAGGACTTCATCTCTGCTGGGTGTGATGAGCCAGGGAGGGGCAAGAGATAAGGATGCCACATAATATTTTCCTGGAGCAACTGCAGACAGCAGCACTTGCCACACACACCCAGGGAATTAAGGATGAGAAGCAGGTTTGCAGAGCAAGATAAGAAGCTCATTCTCATACCAGTTGACTACAGGTTTCCCTGGTGTGTACAGAGTTGTCCATTTCGAAAAGCTCTGCACACGTCTGGCACTCCAAAAACAGATCAAGGTTAAAAAGATAGATTCGGAAATTGTCAGCAGATGGACAGCAACTGAATGGGAATGTATTCACACCACCCAGAGAGAGCACCAGGGAGTGAAAGAAACAGAAGATAGGTGAGCAGGGGTCCAAAGACGGACCCTGGGAAACGCCAGCATTAAAGAGGCAGGCAGAGAAAGAAGGCCCAGAAAGGAGGCTGGGGCTGGAAGAGCAAACAAGGAGGAGAACCAGAACCTGTACAGGGCTTGGGAAGGAAATGGTGAGCAGCCTACCTGGGAGGAAGCTCAAGTCACAGAGGGACACAAGCAAATTCACTAGATTGAGAAACAAGAAGGTCCTTAGGGGAGCCACCATGAGAGCTGACATCAGATTATGGTACGTGTGTGTCTTAGTGGGGACAAAGCTTCTAGAAAAATAAACAGTAGAGGAAGTAACAAGGCAGGATGACAGCTGGAGTGCAAGACAGGACAGGAAGCAGCTCCTGTGCAGAGGGCGGTGGCCATGATTCTTTCAGGGGAAGAGAAAGACTTCAATGTAGGTGAATGGAAGGGGCTGGTGGAAAGGCAGGTTGAGTAGTCAGCAGAGAAGAGGGAGGGCTTGGAAGGAAGTGCTGGGGGGTGGGGGCTGGCTTGGACAGGAGCAGGCTGCCAGGACACCCGCTGAGAGGAGGGGTGATCACCAAGCTACCTTGAAAAGCATGTGAAGCTTAGGAAGAAGAGAGCAGGGAGCAAGAGCAAAAAAATACAAAATAAAATCGCACAAAGCACAGCTGGAAAGCTCAACTCAAATCGTGTTCCTAGAAAGAAAAGGCTTCATTTGTTCAGAGCTAGGGGCTGGGCAAGGTTGTGTCCAGGCTGAGAGGAAGGCAGAACACACCAGAGTGAAGGTGCAGCTGAGGTGAGCCTGGCAGGCAGAGCGGGTGTGTGTGCCTGTCCACACACATGCACACCTGCACTGGGGCCTTACAGCAAGGAAAAGAGGGGTCAGAGACTCAGAAAGGTGGGATTTCCAAATGCATTTTCTCCATCTCAGTTATTTAAAACCAACTGGCTATCACCACCACCTCTAAATTTCTGTTTGGAGTAAGTAAATCAATAAAAGTTAGATATATTTTTCAAAAATACTGAAATAAAACAGTAATAATGCAAGAATATGATATGGATGATAGTAACAATACATCCTTTTCTTCACATCTATGATTAAGAAACACCACCAACTAATTTCAACGTAAAACATCAATGACTTTGAAAACATCTTGTGAAAATTTTTTCACTTGTTCAAACAAATCCTTCAAGATGGAAGCACTATGCTCTACTAAGAGACACATATATTATAGTTAAAATGGTTCCTGCCTTCAAGTTGCTAAATCCACCAGAACATTTAGGATAAGAGAGTCTCAAGTATATTTGCCCAAGTTCAAGTTCAAGCACATAGTAACACTTCTGACTAAGTACTCACACATCATTCTTCCCAAGTCTAGCACCCAATGGATGTAAATACTTTGTGTTCTTCCCAATCTCTTGCCCGAATCCACCTTTCCCCACATCAGAGAAAAACTAACAGCTAGCAGCCAGTTATGGCTACATCCACTGCGTTCTGGACACTATGCATGGTGTGCCCAGTCTCACCACATGATCCCCTTAAACATACAGAAAAGGGAGGCTCCAGAGGTTTAAGGAAACTACCTAATCTCATTCACCCAGATTAATCTAGCTTCACAGCATATACTGCTACCCACTGTCCCATGCTAAATTCCCCTGCCCACTGCTTCAAAGGGAATTAAGTGCGGTTTTCTTTTCTTTCTTTTCAATTTAGAATTCTTTTACCAACTGATTTTTAACATGCTTAAGTTTCTCCTTTATAGGTTAAGATTATGGAGATCTTTTTTAAAAGCAGTTTTATTGAAAAGTCAGTTCCCAAATACCTAAACAGTGGGGAATACCCCCAAATAATCTACAAGCTGAGCTCTAAGCAGCAGTTTTACCTCCCAGCTGAGATACTAACAAAGCAGCAAAGCAGACTGATTTGATGATCAGAGAGGGAAACTACACACAAAACAGGGACTTGAACAGGGACTTGAACTTAAAATAAGAGACCTCATCCAAGCAGAACCAGCCCAGAAGTTACAGCAGCAGCAGCAGGGGAAGAGGCAATTAGCGCGCACCGAGGTGCCAGCTCCCCACACCTCCCTTCCCGGCCACACCCCTGCTTTACCACATCCCATCCCATAGCCCTAGGGCAGCTTCCTCATTGCCCTGTGCCTCAGTTTCCACATCTATAAAAGAGTGGTACCAGAGGTTGTTACTAGGATAACATGAACCTTGCTTAACACAGAGAAAGCATCTATCAATGTCAGCCAATCCTATCATTTACGCACAGTTTGCCCCCTTTATAAAGTAGCATGCTTATTTATTTGTTTATTTATTTATTTTAAAGAAAGGAACAGAGTGAGAAAGAGGGAGAGAGGGAAGGAAGAGAAAGAGAATTAATTCCACTTTTCTCTTAATCTGGCCTTTGTTTCTCCAACACTTCATTATGTATGTGGTGCTGGGGTTTGATCCCAGATCCTCACGCATGCCAGGCAAGGGATCCAGAAGTTGAGCGGCCGCTCTAGTCCCATAAAGTAGCATTTTTTAAAACTGCAAGTCACAACCCACAAATGTGTTATGAAATCAATTTGAGGGTCACATCTAGCATTTGTGAAAAATAAAACAAAATAGAATAGCCTATTTAAACATTACTAAAGTCAGTTTAGATGACTTACAATTTTTCTTTAGCAAAAAAAGTAAGATTAACTGGCATCTACTGAAACTCTGTTTCTATACATCCATGTGCCTGGGCGTGTTTCAAGCAGCAGTCTATAGAGCATTTCTTTCTGTATCACCATCAAAAACTCAAGAAACACTGTTTTATAGGATGAGGGTGGTCAGGAGTCAAGGAAGATTGTAAAGTGTAACAAGCTAGAGAAGACCCCAAATGGACCATCAGCATAACATAGCAATTACCCTAGGCACACAAGATTGTTTACGACTAGGCTGCTCCTGGCATTTCAGTAATTTGACCTTAGCAACATGCTTTCTTTTTCATAGCAAACCCAACTGCAAAACTGGAAGAACAGATGTTATCTTGATGCTGGGCAAGACTGATATGACTTATCCAGTAAATCATCTCTCAGCACTTGTCAGAGTAGACACTAGGCCAGATTTCAAATGCTCTCAAAAACAGGCAGCGTGTGGAAGAGATAGGAAAATGTCTTAAAATAGACATCCGTACATATGGTTGTAGATTTAACCTAACAGTTCCATTACAACCAAATTCCTCACTAAAAATTTAACTCTCTTTACAAGCTGTCCCACAAGCAGATGAAATGAAAAAGAACTACAAACACATAGCTAATCATTTCAGAATTTAATAAAATCATCTATGTATACATCCAATCTGCATGACTCCTTTACTATGGATGCTGCTTAACAATGTAGCCTTCCTGCTGGGTAGGAGGGGCCTCAGTCCTGGCCTCCACTCCTCCCACACCCCATCTCCTTAAAGATTTCCTGGGACCAAGTAGAACCACCTGTCTGGAACCAGTGTCTCTACCTGGTTTTAGGCTGCATTACAGGTCCCCACGATTCCCTCATGAAATACCAAGCAACTTCCAGGGTGTGAAAAGTCTCTTCCCAGATCCAGTGTGAGACAGAGCCTTAGTCAAGAGCAGCAGAAAATGTGTACAAATATTGTCCATGCAAGTGGACACAAAGGCCTTCACCAGATGGGAGGGACCAGAGTAGAAATCAAAGTGTAGACATCTAGGCCAGGAGCTGATTCCCCCAACTGTTTTCCTGCTTAAGCTCTGGGAAATGCAAGAAATCAAAATTCAAATCTAGCTTTCCAGGTCATTCTTAAGATTACTATTGTCAAGATAGACCAATAGAACAAATTTATATAAATGCCTGTAAGCTATTTCATTAAGTTTTAGGTATTGAGGCACATGGTATGCAGACTTCCATTTGTTCTCTTGCAAAGGACCCTGCAAAGTTACAGGCCAGCCTGGCAGTTGCAGGGTGGCCTCAGAGTCACACTTCACACTCCCCACCCCATCCCATTTCCCAGCTACGTGAACTTAGGAAAAACTTCATAGTTTTATTTGAGTCTCAGTTTCCTCATTTGTAAAACAAGATTAGCAAGAGCACCCTCATCAAAGGGTTGCTGTGAAGACTAAGTGAACTGGAACATACGAAGAGCCTAGAACAGCACTTGACACTTAGTATTCCACAAATATTATCTACTGCATTTTTCTCCAAATAAAACTGATTGGCCACTGTAAACGTCTAGGTAAAACCACAGTCAGATCTGTGTGCTTCTTTTTTCCCATTTCTTTCTAACATTGCTTTATATCACTCTGAAAGAAAATGATTTTCTCTCCTGAAAAGGACAAATTATCTAACTGCTATCCTGTCTGATACAACAGTTCTGATATTAAACACATTGTTCTCCTCTACCTCAACTCAGCAGTGAACTCAAACCTTGACCAGTATGAACTTTGAAGTCTGGCAAATTGGCTTTCTGTGTCAATTTCATGCAATAAATGTTTGAAAATATTACCAATTTTAAATGTAATTTTCATATTCAAGAGGTTCAGAGCTATGAGTCAGGGTAGGCCCTTCTTTTTTTTTTTTTTTTTTTTTTTTTAAGAAAGAGGGACAGTGAGAGAGCCAGAGAAAGAGAGAAACAACTTTATTGAGTTTTTCACATGGCCTTCATTGCTCCAACACTTAGTTGTGTATGTGGTGCTGGAGTTTGAACCCGGGTCCTCATGCTCGCAAGCAAGCACTGAAACCGCTGAGCCACTGCTCCAGCCCCAGGGTAGGCCCTTCTTGATTCACAAACCAGAGGCTGAAATTCTTGAAGCACTCAGCAAAGCAAGGCAATCAGAGGAGAGACTCTAAAGCTAAAAATAGAGTCCCACCAGTGGAGAAATACATGGGAAGACATAATCCTTGATTATGATTATTAGGCCGGGTGTTTCTTTATTATCAAATGGAAGTTCACTGCCAGCATAGTAATTATGAATTGCCAACAGCGTTTTCAATAATTTTATGGCTTTATCCTACAATGACTGAACAACTTGCAAAGAAATATGTGTCATATTTTAATGGCATATACAGCATCTTGTACTATTTTACCCCAAAAGCCTCTCTTTCAGACCTGAAATTGTTTGCTATGAGTGGAAGCTCTAAAATCTGAGAAGAAAAGTACAAGGGAAAGATTCAAGCTCATATTTACTCTTTAAAAATGTGTAGCTTAACCAACCTGGTCAATACAGTGAATATTTAACCTCCATATCCCCCCCAATTATTTTGAAGAATTTTTAAAATATATAATTTGTCAACTGACTTTGTGAGTCGAACTCTTTTCTAGTTTCCCAAGCTACATCTACTGAAGCATTGTTAATTTTAACAACAGTTTTTCTCTTGACTTAAATCTCCTCCAAACCCAAAATGGAGTATAAAGGCAGTCAGAAATAAATGAAAATTAATTAGATTCTGCAGAGGCAAGACTGAGCATATCTATATGTCCAACTGGAATTCCATCTAAATTAAATACATTGTTTCTTTAAAGAGTTTCACCAACTTTCAATTAAAAAATCCCATGAACACTTCTTATTCTGGCCAGTTTTTATTTAGGCAATTAAACTGGCTTTTTGTAAGAGCTGGGATGGAGAAACAATATATTTTTACAAGCTCATTAGTTATACAGTCAAGCTTCATTATATCACAATCATTCATCAGTCATCAGCAATGAGAATGTTGTTTCTTTGTGCAATAACAATGTAAAAGAAAATACCTATTCACAATGGGCCATAAAACGTGTGGAATACAGAATGCCCAAAATCAGTGGAAAAGCCAGTGAGTTCATCTGGCCCTCCTTTTTGCTGAAGAGCAGTAAGGGCTTCATGAACACAAATCTAGCTTTAACTTATAAGCCATATCCTTAATTAATCCTCTCCATGCATCCACCCTTTCCAAACTCCACTCCTGCAAGAGAAGTAGAACGCTTCATTCACCGTTATTAAAGGCCTCTTGGGAGATCATTTGGCTTCGGTCATTTTTTTTAGCATATTTTGTTACCCTTATTTTAAATATTTCTTCCCACATCAAATGTATACACGTCAGTCAAATCCCTGTATAACCTTAGTCCCTAAACTGTGGGAAGCCACATTGTGGTGTGGAGAGGAGCTGAGCGCCCCGATCTGGTGGATCCTGGCATCACGCTCACCACCCGCCTGGGCACCTTACCAGGTGGGCCCAAGGCTCTCCCTCTGGGCCCATCTGTGGGAATCACTGAGCTTGAAGGGCCAAAAAGAGGCTGTTTCAACAAAGCTCAGCGTGTACAGGTTTGGGAATGCAAGGACGACATATGGGGACACGCACCGGCTGTCTGGAAAAGGGAAAGCGTTCGTCTTAAGAATTTTATATAGAATTTCGGGAACCAAGGGTGTCGTGAGATCCTCCGCAATCTTTCCTTTCTGTTATACAGCTTAAGGTTCCTTCCCCGCTCCCTCTCCACCAAAATCCGGGCTGCCCAGATCCGGCAGTGAGTGCCGCTGCAGTTTCTCCAACGGCTGCCTGGACGCAGCTGGGGTGAGCCCCTCTGGCCCCGGAGAAGCGCCCGGAGCTCGAAGGGGAAAAAAATGCGCTTCGCTAGACCCAGCACTCAGCCCCTGGCTCCCACCCCGCGCCATCAGGGTCCAGCAGCTCTCCGAGCTGAACTCGGGCATCGGCGTACCATCCCCTGCGCCCCGGCGCCAGAGGGCACCCGGGGGAGAAAAATCGCGCCGCGCCTCGGTGCCGCGCTCTGTCCCCTGAAGCCAGGACTGAGCGCACACCGGAGCTGGAGCCAAGGAGAATTCTCGTGCCGGCACAGAGGAGCCAGAGAGATCCCGACCCTCCCTTCGCCCAGGTACCTCGCAGCCATACAGCTGACCCAGCTGCTCCACGATCCACTCCTCCAGCACCAGCCGCTTCCGAAGCTCCTTTCGGTCATATTTCACCGTCACTTTTCCTTGCTGGTGGCGTCGCTGCTGCTGTTGTTGTTGCTGCTGCTGCTGCTGAACCTGCCCGGGAGCGGCTGTGGCCACCGGCGCTGAGTCCTCTCGGGAGGAGCCCGAGCTGCCGCTGGCACCGCCGCGGGGGCTCTGGAAGAAAACCCGCGCCCCACCGCCACCGGCCCCGCCGGTCGCCTCGCTGCTGCCCGTCACCACCGACATGTCCGTGCGCGCAGGACTCCGAGTGCGGCCCCGAGGAGGGGCGGGCGGAGCGCCCGGCGCCGCTACCACTGCCAGCCGGGCAACCGCATGCGAGGGGCTCGCCCGCACCTGCTCCGCGCGCTGCGCACGCCCGGCCGCGGCTCCTCCTGGAGGGCGGGAGGAGCGAGAGGGAGGAGGGCGGGCGGGGCGGCGGGGAAGAGAGGGCAGCGACCGGAGGGCAGCGACCGCAGCCTTAAAGACGCGGCCGCCAACCCTGGGGGTCCAGTCGCAGGAGGCGGCGTCTGGCGAGCGCGGGGGAGAGAACCCAGGGCGTGGGAGCCACCGCGAGGGCGGGGAATTTGTGAGCGTAGACGCCCGCGATAGGCTGTGTGTAGACGGCGGAGGGGCCTGGCGTGGGTCTGGGTGCCAGCGCTGTAGTGTTGTCTCGAATCGGAGACCGAGGATTGCGCTTCTCCAGTTGTCCTGGAGCTCACCAAACGCGCGGCCTTTGGCCCAGGCTGCCCTGGCCGGGGACCGCCACGGAATGAAAGGGGAAAGGACCACGCCGCAGGTTCCTCGCTGAGGTTCTGCTCGCCCCAGTGTCTCCTCCCCTCCGGGCCCCACCCAGAGACTCCAAACACATTCCTATTCACGCCACGACGGAGGCCGCTTCCTCTCGGATTGTGAGAAAAATTGATGAGGCGATGTTTGCGCAATCAGACAATCACCGCGCCTGAGCAATTACTTCCAGACCAGTTTTTCTTTCCTTACCAAGCATCTGTTTAATCATAGGAAGGGCACTAAGATATTTTTACATCTAAAGGGCCGACGGCTTGATGGTGCTGGGGCTGCTGGCTGGGGACGTCCAGACAGTAAGAATACAGGAGTAGTCCGTTGGGGTTTGCTGGGTGCACAGATTTTTAGTATTGCTTCCCCCACTCGGCCAGCTTTCCTCTCTCTCAATTTCCAAACAGCCTCTTTTTACCCAGGAAAGCAGATGCATTGACAAACTACTGGAAAAAAAATCATGCGACCAAAAAGGAATGAATGAGCTTATTATAAGGAGGTGGGGAGGGAAATTCTAAACGGAAAGCTGCATATGCATGTGTGTAAAATTACAGGGAGACACTAACATATTTCTGCTGTGCATAACAATCCATTTTTATTGTGGCAACTGAAAGAAGCCACAAAGAAGTTCAAATCCGAGTGAGTAGCTTTTATGAATATTAGAAGAAAAGTTGGTAATGGTTACTTGTAGCTACTCAAAGAAACTTCTCAGAGGTAAAAGAACCAAGTCAACTTCCTCTGAACACTTCTATGGTGGAAAGCATTCTGTGTGGGATTCTAGACCAACAGCTATAAAAGACACCAGATATAAAAATACCAGCTGGCAGAACTTTGCTATACAGTCTGCTCTACCCAGTTTTATGATCACCTTTGTTCCCTCGGTTTGGATATTCCAGCAAGAGCCCAAGTAGGGATTTTCCCTAAGTGTTCCATGCCTGCGCTCATCATAAGGACAGGTCAGGCCTTGCAGAGGGAAAGGGAAGAATCTAAGAGAGGATCGTGTGAAATAGGGTGGCTAATGATGGCCTTGGACTCAGGACATAATTAGAAGAAGATCAATGTCAAAAGATCAGCCCCCAAAAGAGGCCAGCCTTCCTGTAGAAGGTGAGATTTTCTGTAAATCTACCAGGAACAAGGGAGAGGAATCGCCACTATTGGCCTTTAGAGACTGATGACCATTCTGCACATCACCCACCCACATCTGCCTTGTAGGCTAGGTCATCTCAAACCCTGAACCCCTAGGCAAGGGGTGACCACCGCCACAAAGTGGAACGCTGTCCACAAGGAGGAGAAAGAGGGAGAGCAGCATCCATAGCAGTATCTCCCCCAGAGTAAGCCTGTCTCTCTCCAAACATCTGGTACCTTGCCAAGCTGACTAGCACTAGCTTTAACCAACCCACTAACCAGAATTCAAATCAAAACAAAAACAGCTAAAATTTTAATTAATAAGGAGAAGCTATGTGACATCTCCACCCCGTTCTGAAGCTGAGATCTGGTAATACCAAGTATCTTGAAAATTGTGTCTGTGATCCTGCACAGTGGGAAATTCCAACTCCTTATTCTGAGTCTTTGGACAATGAAGTCAGTCATTCAAGAATAACTTCAAAGAATTTATGGAAATTCACGAAGTTCTTTCTGAGGGAGAATTCTTGTGTCCACTTTTTCTCACTGCAACGGATGCTTTTGTTCTTTGTGCTGAAGACTCAGTCTTTGCTTGCTTGCACCTTCAAAACTAACGGATGGTAAACAACACAGGATGTAGGCATCCGCACCTGTAGAAAAGCAGTGAGTACACAGTCGCTTTCCATGGACATATTGACCTTCAGATGCCAAAATAAGTTACCTTGACCTGACCTTGAGGTTGAGCTAACAGAGTTCCTCTTTCTATAAACCCACTTGCTTCACCCAGAAAATGACTAATATTGGAAGTGAACTCCATGGCCCTGTCCCCCCAACACACGTGTTATTCTGTTTGAAAAAGTACAACTCAACGTTCAGAGCTTGACAAACAGTAGAAAGACTTCTTTTGCAGATTTCCAAAATGGACAAAATATTTGGGAAGAAAGGAATTATTCCCTTTACGTAGGTGACTGTTTAAGGTTGGCAGGGCTAAGGTGTACTTCACTGGTAAAGCATTTGCTTAGCAAGTCCAAAGCCTTGGTTTCTATCCCCAACACCACAAGAAAATAAAAATTCTTTTTTTTTTTAAAGAAAGAGGGGGGACAGTGAGAAAGACAGACAGAAGCAATTTTGTTTAGTTTTTCATGTGACTTTCATTTTGAACACTTCGTTGTGTACCTGGTGCTGGGGTTTGAACTTGCGAATTCATGCATGCCAGGCAAGCGCCATAACCACTGAGCCATCGCTCCAGCCCAGAAAATAAAAATTCTTAAGAATTTAATAAATTTAGCAAAACCAGCAGCATTTCTTACCTACAACACATACATATTTGCTGACTGCAACTATATTTTTTTTCAAAAATTTTTTTTCAAAAATTTCTGGTTAATGAAAACAGTGACTAGTTTTCAGTGAATGGAATGGTCTGGGATTTTCAAGACCGCAAGGGGTGTGCTTTTACCTGAAGGCACTTACTCCCTTAAGCTCGGCCAAGGGAGTGTTAGGTGTCCTGCCTCTATCTTTCATAGCTTTGTGCTTTCTTAACCTGGCCATTTTTTCCTCTTTCTTTAAATTGGGGAAAGGTTTATGGGAAGCAGGGATTATATAGTCTTTTATCTCTGAAAGCAATCTTTATGCCCAATGGTTGTTAGATAAGATGACTTAATCAGAGGTTCCAGAGCTTTCTTCAGCCCCACCCCCCCAGGGAAATAATTAAATGCTGTACAAATGTTTACACTCAGATGCAAATTTTCTTACTCCTTAAAGACTAGATGTCACAATAATTATGCAACACCTGGTAATCTACTTTGAGAATGTTGTAATTACAGCCCGAGGCCCCAAACCTGAACATAATATTCCAGTCTTGTATGATAATACCAGTGATAAAATGCCTATGTCTGGATGGGATTCTCTCTGAGGTTTGGTAAAAGAAAAAGCCATAAAAAAAAAAAAGAAAAGAAAACAGTAATTTTAAGACTGATTTTCATCATAAACATAGAAGAAATTGAATCTGACCTTTGGGATTCTATCAGCTACCCACAGAATTTGCACTTTTCAGAATATTTAACTATTCTTTATAGAACAATTAAGTAGTACAATCTGGTTCACAGTGTATCCATTTGGGGGGGGGGGCTACTGTCTCATCCTCTTTTTTTGCTCCTTCTCCTGGACCTTCACAGCCATTCATGGCCAGGCTGTCACCCCTGGACTGGAGGTGCCCTGACCAGTTCTATAATTTAGAATCATAATTCCAAAATAAGTTTCATTGTTTACTTGCATAAATGAAAGCAGCCATTGGTCATGGTAAAATTTTGTCTTAGCAATTAACAAAAATTCTTATCTGATGTTCAGACTTGATGAAGTGTAGGGGGAAAAAATCACACAGCTTCATCTCATCCCTTTTAACAAAGATTAGGTAGGTCTGCCTACCCATTCTGGTACCCTAACTTGGAATATTTTATTGTTTTCTGTAAAACTAGGTCCAAGTTTGTTTCTAGAGGACCAAGTAATCCCCCCTCTAGTCAAGGGCCTCTTGATCTCACCTCTTTCTCTGTAAAACACTCCAGAAGGGTCCCCTGCCCCCACACCTCTGCATCTTCCCTGCGCACCTCTCCATAGCTTGGCTGCCACCCCTGGACAGGGTCCCCAAGGTCACCAGCCAGCTCCGTGTGGTTCAAGTCCATGCTCACCTTTCAGCATTTATGGAACCTGACCTCCTGCCACATTGGACAACCTTCAACCTCTCTCCTTGCACTGCGCTCTCTCCTCTCGTGGCTTCTGATGCCTCCACCCTCCTGGTTTTCCTCTGCCTCTCATCTGTGGCATGGCAGTGGATCCTGTGGGCTCCTTCTCCTACACCCCTGCCTTAGAGGTGGGCAGTTCCCAGCTCTACTCACGACCCCATTCCTTGCTCATTCCAGGCATTTGCTATTTATGTCAACCTGTACAACAAATGGAGAGATTCTCCAAAGATAATGAGCGTATCTGGGAGTAGCAGAGCTGTGTAACAAGAAGACATGTGAGCATGTTCAAAGAGATGGAGGCGAGAGGAAGTTCTTAAAGACAGGATCACATAAGTTGTTTTGCAATAACAATGTTGGCTATAAAAATCAATAACAAGAGTGGCGTCAGTCCCCAGTCAGACAGGGAGGTACCAGGAAGATGTCCTTGTGGAAGTATTCTTTGCATAAAGTTGTGGTGGCTTTGCCTCTGCGGCAACTTCCTGCAGCTTTGACTTCACTCATCTGTTACAGGTTCTCCAAATCAGGGCTTGAGCAGATCTCAGGCTTGAGCTTCTGATCTATAGCACGCCACATTCAGTGTCAAGGTATCATGCAAATATATTTAAAGTGCATAAACAATATGTCAATTCATTAGAGAAAGCAACAGTATGGGAAATATTATTTGGCCATTGATGGTCAGCACTGGAAAGAGTATTCCAGCTCATATTTAAAAAAAAAAAACAACCACAAATCACAGTAAGAGCAACATTTTAGTTGGAGGTATGCCTGTAATCCTGGTGACTCAGGAGGTTGAAGCAGGAGGATCGCAAGTTCACAAATATATTAAGGTAGTTAGTTCCCAGCATGAACCCAGATCCCAACTTCCCGGATGGAATTAGGTCAATGCCACCTCGATACTGTGTGACCTTGTTAAGTTTCTTAATCTCTCTGTGCACTACCAATAGTGCTTGTCTCACAGATTGTCGTGAGGATGGAGTGAGTTAACTGAGGAAAAGCACTGAGGGAAGCACTTGCTGCTGTCTATGTAGGAGCCATAAACAGTGGGACCGACATTCCAATAATGACCCACCATGGCCACAGCATATTCTCACTTTAGGGATGGGAAGCGAACAATGGGAAAACATCTCCATATGGTTCCTGTTTCAACACTCTATATAGAAAATGTAATTATTTCTCCCTTCCATTGACAAATCGCAGTAAATGGGGGGTAATAAAGGAACTCCAATGGCTTACTCGGTTGGCACTCCACCTGGATGTTTTGAAGCCACCTCAAACTTAAATAAACAGTTCACAACAGCCCAGTTGTGGAGCCAACCTAGGTGAATGGATAAAGAAATTGTGGTATATACACATGATAGAGTATTACTCAGCCATAAAAAAGAATGACTTTTTGGCATTTGCCAGTAAATGGATGAGTCTGGAGACTATCATGCTAAGTAAAATAAGGCAGTCTCAAAAAGCCAAAAGCCAAATGCTTTCTCCAATATGGGAAAGCCAATCCAAGATAAGGAAAAGATCAGAGGAATAGACGTAGGGGAATGAAAGGGAGGGTGGAGGGATGGCATAGGGAAAGTTCATGGAATGAATCAGACCTAATTTTCCTATGTATATACAGGATGTACCACAATAAATCTATCTATTCATCCACAGGACACTAAATTTAAAAAAAAACTGATAGTAAATAATAGAAAGATCAGTGGAGAAGGGGGAAGCTCTCAGAGGGTGGGAGGTAGAGAAGAGAAAGAGAAATACTGGGAACTGAATAGAACAAGTTATATTCCAGTCTTCCATAATCAGGTCATTGCGTATCCTATTGTCATGTACAACTAAAAAGAACCAATAAAAAAATGGAAGCAAAAACTTGAAGCAACTCACAATGATGTCACCATTGCTAGGGTCTGTTTCCCCCAAAAAAAAAAATTCACATGTTGAAAAATTGCCCCTGTTATAACATTAAGGGGTGAGGGCTTGAGGAAGTGATCTAGTCATGAGCGGATCGGTATCGTTATGAAAGAGGTGTGAGGGGGCCGCCCTTCTTTTGCCTTCATGCCCCCTCTGCCTTGGGAGGATGCAGCAAGAATGTCCTCACCGGACCCTGAGTGTTGGAGTTTTGATCCTGGGCTTCCCGTTCTCTACAACTGTGGAGGGGAGACAGCTCCACGCTCTGAATGACTCAGCCCCAGGTATTCCGTTACAGCAGCACAAAGGGACTGAGAGACCCATCTTCCAAAGCCGAGCTTGCTTCACTCCTGCGCTCCTTTGGCCAGACTGTTGAAAGCTTTTCTTGGCCAGGCTGGGGAGCTGAGAATCATCCACCTCTCTTCTCTACCATTCCTAACCAATAAGTGCATCTTAATGATTCTGTTTTCTGGGCTCCAGATCTGTCCCCTGCTCTGTCTTCCTAACTTGTCTGCAGGTCCTTCAGCACTGATCGCCTTTCTTCCATTATCTCTACTGCTCCCTCAGAGCAATTGTTAGATGCAACTGTGATCGTGCCGTGCTGGCTGCAGCTAGGCTTAACACACCTTCAGGACCAGCTCAAGTCTCATCCACCTGCCAAAGCTCCTCCTTGCTTCCCTAGTCTTAGTGAAGTGCCACTGTCACACCAGCTCGTGGCCACCATCCCTCTCTCTAGCACATCATTCATGAAGCCTTTGCATGGTCAGGTCTCTGCTCAGATGTTGCCTCCCCAGACAGACCTTCTATCTGCACCCTCTCTCCCTTGTCCTTTTTACTTCTTTCTCATTCTTGGGACTCCTTCAAGAGTACATACGACTTGGTTCATTGCTCACTGTCCCACCAGAATGCAGATCTGTAAAGACAAGGACATTGGTGTTCACCTCCATGTCTCCCTTCTTAGAAGCAGGGAGGCAAAGAGTAGCAACTCTACAAGTCATTGATGGTGGAAAGGATGTGCCGGGTCACCTGTCCTGCCCATCACATTGCAAACTCCTGAAGATGAGGACATGCTAAACGCTGTGTGCACTCTCAGAACGCCAGGTTAGTGAATGAGTGAGGCCACCTCCACTTCCACATGCACACATTATTTTTCTTGATTTCCCAGTACAGATACATGAAAGTATAGGTCTCCTTCATTTCTCCCCAGCATAGGCCCAGTTGGGTAGTGGTGGTTTAAAATTATAAGAAGTCACAATTTTCCCTCTAGAGAGACACTCCTGTGGGCTTATTACGTTTCCATAATGAACAAAGGAACAACTGTCACTCACTTCTCCCAAGGTCCTACCCATGAGTGGAATCTCTAGTCACCTCCTCCAGCACTAACCTCTGTTTTTCATAAGTTGTTGGTTCAAGCCGCAAATGTGAGACACTGACTGAGGGATCAGGTATAACATGAAATTATAATTCCCGTTCTAAACTTACCTGGCTGTGCCACTAGCAAGTCGCACTCTTCCCCTATGGTTGCTTTCACATCTGCAAAAGTAGGGGTGTTTCTGAAGGTTACCACCTAAGGCCATCTGTGGTGAGGACCAATTTTGTTTTTCCCAATGTGTGGTCCTAAAATGCACAACTAATATGGAACATGTGACTCAATATGTGAGTCTGACACTCAGACTCGTCAGAACCCTGTTCTACGAGACCCGTTTAGGCCCCCAGTCTTCTGACATTGTCAAATTACACAAATACTCTCTAAACATCTGTTCTCCATTTCTGCGCTTATCTCGCCATGGGCCAAGAGTAAACAGCTCACCAGCAGGCACCAGTTCAGGAACCACACGCTGAAAAAACACTCTGCCTTATAAAGGTCTCATTTTGTAATTATAAATGGCTTGTAAACTTTAATAACTATAATAATAACAATAGTAATTGGACTTTCTTGATAGAATTAGACGCTGGTTTTAATTTCCTCTTCTGGAACTCTTTCATTAAAATGGAGATGACCTCAGTGACCCAGAAAGATGTGACCCTTCCAACTGAAACCACAGGGACTTTGCATTATTCGTCTACCACGTACCATGGAGGATGGTGTGAGAATCCTCGTTTGAGAAATCACCCTCCCCATCTGTATGGGTCTCTTCTGGCAGTTGGTGCTACAGCAGACTCCACCCTGGTAGAGAGAGGGCTAGGTGTCTTCAAAGGGCCTGAAATCCCTAGTGGCTATTATCTGGGCCACTGAGAGCTCCTTCTAGAAACCAGAACTCCAAAAGAGCTGCTGATGGGGTGGGAGAAGTTAGAGTGTGATTAGAGTCAGAGGAGAGTTCTAGATCTCACTATACTTGTGTGTTTCCACCATCAGGAAATGGACCAACCTCCAGTATAAAGCACGTCCTAAGCTAAACCTATCTATGAGCCCATGAACCTGGTTTATAACAGTATAAGCCTAATAATATCCAAAGCTATACATAACTGACACCTACTAAATTTCAGGCATTTTATTCTAAATGCTATCTCAAGATTTTCCAAAATGCTCCAAGGAAATCTTTAGTCCATTTTCTGTTGCTATAACAAAATACCTGAGATTGGGTGGTTTATAAAGCATAGTAAGTTATTTGGCTCACAATTCTGCAGGTTGGGAGACCCAAGGGCTTGGCTCGAGCATCCACTCAGCATCTAGCAAGGACTTCTTGCTGCATCACCACACAGTGTCACCTGGAGAGACAGATGGAGCTGCCAGAGAGAGCTCGCTTCTATAACAAAGCCACTCCTGCAATAACCTACTAGTAATTGAATCCACAAGTGCAATCCAATTTTGAGAGTAGAGGCCTTATGACCACTTCTAAACACTCTTGAATTGAGGATCAAGTTTCCAACACATAAAATTTGGGGGACATTCAAATGATAGCAATCATCTCCCTGCAAGATTGATTGTTGTGTTCTTTAGAAAGAGAAAGAGACCTAGCTAGGGGCTAGTGATCCCCTACCTTCGGTCTGAGGTCTTGCAGGTAGTGGAGCTGGCAGCTTATGTTTCATCTGGTGACTTACTGATTTGTACAATCCTACTTGAATGTTTCAACCCTCCCTCAGCTCAGGGTCTGTAGGGCAGGGCTCTGTGTTCACTTTCTCAAGGTCATGGGCACTCAGCACCCCTTCCTCCCATTCTAGCTTGCCTTGGTGGAACCTGGGGACCCACAGGAGAGCATCAGGGATCAGTCGGCCTCAAAGGACGCACATCCACGCCTCACAAAGGTCACTGTTGAAGTTTCAAATCTAAAGCAGCCAAGTTCTGTTTTGATCAATGAAGGTAGTTTTCCTTTCTTTTTCTCTGCTTGTGAAAACTAGAGCCTCTAAAATCAATTGGTAATTACATAATGGTGTCTGCTAGATGCCCGCTGAACATTCCCTGGCCCAGGGGATGCAATCTGATGCTGGGTCAACCCTGGACCCCAAAGTCTCTTGGGATCAAGCCTGCCATTGGTGTTAAAAAGTTTCCGTGGAATTCCACTGTCCAACCAGGGCTGGCGACCAGTGACTGAGATCATTTAGGGACAGTCTTATGGGTGGACAATGGTATTGTTCTTCAAACATTGCTCTCTCTCTCTCTCTTCTTAGCCTGTCTTTACATTTTCCCTCTCCAAACTACTCTCCTCCTCCTTGTCTTTGCTCCACAAAATCCTCAGTCAATACTATTGTCATCATCATCGTCACCGTCACCTCCCCCATTATTTTTTATCAAACATGTCCACATCTATAGAAATGCAATATTTAGTCACCGTGTAAATCCTATTGGACAATCTGAAATTGATGAAGAAATTTTCCAACAGTTTTGAAATATGAAGATCTCTAAGAACAGATAAAAACACCTAGATTACAGGATTATAAAGGGGCTCAGACATAGTTGTATAATTGTACAAATGAACAATTGTACCACACCATCCAGAAAACTAGTGCCTTATTTAAAAAGAAAGCAACCTTGAGTAGAGAATTATGTTGATCCTAGGAATTGTAATATCTTGAAAAAGTAGAGAGTGGCATTTCTTTCTTGTTTTCATATTTAAGACAACAGAAAAATCTATTACAGTATGCCCCATACATACCACTTAGAAAACAAACCAAATTATGACACTGTATATCATGGTAGAACAACAACGTTCCATCCTAGAAGATGAGCGGAACAGGAGGAGGTGTGCTTAGTATATTCAGTGCAGACAGCAAAGCAATAAGAAGCTGTGGAATAAGTAATAAATGGCATAAACCTCCTCTGGCCTGGCTGCCCAACCCGCAGAAAGAGAAAATTATAAAATATTCCGCAGGTGCCTTTTGGCTGTCTGAGGGCTTGTGAACTTAGAAAGAGGTTTTGTACTAAAAACCCCAGAAATACAGTGAAGCGTAATGAACGGCAATAAGCCTCCAGGTACTTCCCAAACTGTCACTGTGTGTGTCCTGGAACCGCAACGGTAGCAACAGCCATCATGTCAGAAAATAAAAATTCTAGTAAATTCATGATTCTCATGAGCCAAGAAATGTGTAGTCTTCCTGGAAAATAGTAAGAATCTAATTTACACATGGTGCTGAATCCTCTGAATTGTCCTTTAAAATCAGCCAGGCAGGGCAAGGACCTAGCCAGACCCCACACATGGGAAGGTGAAGCTGGGCCATCTGCAGTTGCTGATCCTGGAATGCAGTTGCGGTTGGTTCCCGGCCCGGAGCGCAGCTGTGGGTGGGTGAACTGTGTCCCTCTTCCTAACTTCCAGGCCACCCACCTCCCTGGGTTTGTGTTCTGGGTACCCTGTCCTCCACCATCACCTTCCTGGCAGTTTCTCAGGCGCCCTACCACTTCTCCCCAACTGCCAGTCCTCTTTCTAATCCTCCAGGACCAAAGTGGCAACTGCCAGTTGGGATAAACACCTATGTGACAACTACAAAAGAAAAGAGCCTACGTTGGGTTGAGAATCCCCCCACCCTACCCCATGTATCCTACCTGAAATGTCAGAATGTGACTTCCTTTGAACCGGGACCACTACAGGTAGACTTAGGATGGGGTCATATTAGAGCAAGCCCTTGATAGACATGACTGGTGTCCTTAAGAAGAGGACAAGGACACCCTGAGGAAGACACTGTGAAGAGACACTGAGAGTTCCATGTGATGACAAAGACAGAGGTTGGGTGATGTGTCTACAAGCAAGGAACATGGAGGATTGCCAAGGATTGCCACCACCAGACACTGGAAGAGAAGAGGAAGGATCCCCACCCAGAGCCTTCACAGAGCTATGGCCCTGCCAACTTCTTGATTTTGAATATCTGGCCTCCAAAACAGAACCAACTTCTGTTGTTTTGCGCCACCACATGTGAGAGACTTCGTTTTCCTAGCCCTGGGTGCTAACACAGAGCCTTCCAAGGCGAAAGTGTGACTAGCTGCTAACTATGACTTCCTACAGAGTAGGCGTGGAAAAGAAGTCTCCGATCCAGGGACAACTCACTGCTTCACAGAGTCACCTGGATCTCTGTCTGGTGAGGGGTCACGGCATCTTGCCCTTGGGAATTGGTGTTGGGTGCCATGAACCCAGAACAGGACGTCTCTGGGTGTCCATTCTGCCTCCCTCAGCACCCGAGTTGAGGTGATGGCTTGCCCAGTCACCTGCCCTCCTCCATGTTTCTCTTTTCTCACCTAATGGGAGAAAAAAAGGATATGGACACAAAGAGCACATTTAGAATAAGGAGTCATCTTTTCTGAATGTTAGTGATCTAAAAGTCTGATCTTTTTCATTTTTTATTGGTGAATTATAATTATACATATTAGTGGGATACATTGTTATGAATTCATATATGCACACAACATAATTTGGTTAATTTCATCCCCCAGTCCCTGCCTAGGTCCTTTCTTTTCCCTCCCATCCTTCCTCCTCCTGATTAAAAGTCTGACCTATTTTTTCAAGTAGAATAATTCTTATGCAAAAACACTGAATGTCAGTTGACTTCTTAACCAATGGAAACTGGACCCAGGACCTAGTGAGTGGCCAAAGAACATTACGGAAGAATCCTAAAAGCAAGAATCAGCCTACAAAACTTGGAAGATTTAAAATACAACGTCAAAGTGGTTCCAGAGAATTTGTGGATCTGGAAAAATGGTTTTTCACCAACAGGGTTGATTGTAAAGTCTCAGAAGGAAAATTTGATTTGTTGTATTAGCTTAGTATTCCCAGTATTTAGTATAATGGTACTTGACAAGCAGTAGTTCTAATGAAAAAATTGAGGACTACATATGCTAATTTTTTAAAATAACAGGTATTTATATACCAAAAGTTATATGAACCAAAAAAAATCATTTTGATAAGCTGTAACTATTCATACTCTTTGTACTCAGTTTAGTAAGAGAAGAATATTCCTTCAATATTCTTAAAGTCAATATTCAAGGGGACTATTACTACTGCTCCTTTGAAAACAATAGCAACATTTGTATAACTGTGTGAGATGCCAACCACTGTCTTAGGACTTTATTTAGGTCTACTGTTTAATCCTCACTATTCATTGCCCTGGAGAGAGGCAATGGAGGGTAAGTCACTTGTCCAAATCACAGGGCAACTAGGGGGCAGGACTGGACAATATAGCCCCCTCCTCCATGCAGCATCTCATTAGGATTGTCCCTCCAGCAAGTATTTATTAATTGTGAACACCACGTCTGGCCATCATGCTGAGAGTCTCTGCAGAAAGGTTTCCTCCTAGTCACAACCCACTGATATTCCTCCAGACCTACGATGCTGAACTTCCAGATTTATCTTCATGAATCTGATTTTTAGACTCAGCCAGCTCTCGCTTACCCAGTTCAGACAGGTACAAGCAACGCTTAGAGTCACACCATGAACCAGGTGCAGGAACCCAGGGTTCAGTCTGGTCTTCCTCAGGGGCGAAGAGAGTGTTTGCAACAAATTAACTGAGCTTGTTTAAACAGCGGAATTGTTTATTTGCTCCCATTGCTATCTTTTCATCTGTAGCCTTTCCCCTGGGCGTGGTTAGGATGGCCAGAATTGCAATGAAACGTCAAAACAGATAAGCAAGAGGACAGCCATGATGGCTCTGTTTGTAGGATCAAGACTGATGACTTTCTCTTGCTAAACCTCCCGGAGGTTTTTGTACATTCTCTGAGTGTACCTGAGAAATTAGAATGGGATCTAGGGAATGTTGCTAATGGGAACCAATTACTTGATGTGGTCAAGATAATGTGTGGGTCATGTTTATTTATGGCTTTTTAACCTGCCCCCAGCACACCTCCCAGACTGCAGCTAGTCGGCAGAGTGTGCCTGGGTTTTCCGGAGGGCTTGGCTCCATCTGGCCTGCGAGCTTCGTGCTCTGCTCATGCACCTGCGCTCGGTCAGCAACGCAGGGCGAGCTCGTTAGAGTGCGCTAACTGCTGTGGCAGTAATGGCTCCAGCACCGTGGAGATTCATCCCGGGCTCCTGTATTAACTCTGCACAGATGAACAACCCGCCCCTTGCATGCATTTCACCAGCCCGGGCTCATCAAAGTTCTGCTATCTCTGATTCTTCAAGTTGAAAGTCTAGTACATTTTAAGGTGGTCCTTTGTGTTTGAAATCCAACCTTGAGGAGGGGGAAGCCTGGGTTTTCCTGGGCAAGACAGGAAATGGAAAGCACCCCTTCTGTTCATATTTTATTGGGTAGCACTCAGTCACACGGGCCACTCCTAAGGGCAGAGGGACCTGGGAAATAGAGCTCAGGGGCAGCTATATGCCCAGGGAGAAAAAGCAAACCCAGGTTTGGATGCACCCTTAGCAGTCTCTGCCCCATAATGATCTAGGAGCTTATGAATAAACCTGAACCTTATTCCCCACTTGCAATAAAATATTGTTTCATTCTGAGCAATATAGGCTGCAAAAGACCTTTGACCTCATAACATAAAGTGCTGTTTTGAGGGCTTTTCTTAAAAAATACATAGCTGATAGGTAAAAATCTCCTGCAGTAAGTTTTATTAAACCCTAGAGGCAGATTTGCAGCTGGGTTCTGTCACTTTGTAGCTGGTTATTCTGGGTGAGATATTAAGTTCCTTCCCTCTGTCTCCTCACCTGTGGAATACTCACAGGAATAGCGTGTATCTCTCAGAGACCTTATGAGGATTAAATAAGACCATGCACATAGATTCTGTAGTTCAGGGATTAACATGGGACTGGCACAGAAGAAGCCCTGGAAACCAGGAATCAAAGCACATTTCCCTGGGACCCCAAATGGCAATAGGGATGACATTCCAAAGTAAAGCTCAGGATCATCACGTAGGATTCAGAGAGCAGAGGGTAGAAGTCAGACCAACCCAAAACACTCACCGGAAGAGGAGGAGTTCGGAAATGTTGGGAGCAGGGCGCTGCTGTGAGAGTGGGCTCACCCCCAGGCTGCAGGCTTCAGGGCCTGACTTTAAAGCCACCAGGCGTGCACCTCCGCAGCACCTAGGAACGGGGTGGGCCAGCGTCTGACTCAGGCCTGGAAACTGGGCAGAACCTGGCTGGCGGCCGCAGTGCTCGCAGAGCAAAAGAGGCACCCGCAGGTGACAGGCTACCCTCCTAGAGTTGTCAAGAAAGCCTCAGTGTTCCCTGGAACCCATGGTGGAGCCCCAGTGAGAAGCAGGTGTGACCAGGGGAGTAGTGGATGAAAGGAGGTCATGGATCCTGATTAAAGGGACCTTGCAGAGGAATAAAGGTAAGACAGCTAAGGGAGTCCTTCCAGTTGACAGGGGTGTGCAGCAGGGACCCACAAGATGTCACATAGACATTTCACCCCATCAGGTTGCTGCAAGCGAGAGATCCAGTGACATGAACTGACTGGGTGAGGGGAGCCTTCCACCATCCCATGAAAGGTGCAGGAGAGAGTCAGCTTTCCAAACCCACAAAGCCTAGAAGGTGCTGCGTTCCTTTTGTTCAGTCCACACATCCCTTTACCAAAGCTCACGTGCTGAGCACCCAGCACTGTGAAGCATCCTTCTAGGACTCTGGGAGACAGCAGAAGACAAAAGCAGAGATTTCACCTTGTGCATCTTAAATATTATTGGGAGGAGACAGACAATGAATAGTGAGCCGAACAAATAGGTGAACCATAAGGTATGTTAGATGGCGGTGAGTTCCAGGGAGAAGAGAGACCTTGTCAACATTTCAATCATGAAAAGTCAACTTTCCTGCTTCTCTGTTCTGCTTTCCCTGCCCTGAGCTCCAAACCCTGGAGGACTCAGTGCCTGAGGCTGTTGATTAGATAGAACCTGTGTTAGTCAGCTTATCACCTCTGTACCAAAATACCTGAGGCAGCTAACTTTATAAAGAGATAAGCTTTATTTATTTTAGTTTTGGAGGTTCAAAATCCAACGTCAGGTGACCCCACTGGTTTGGACTGTAGTAAAGTAGCAAATGGTGGCACATCATGGCAGAAGCATGCTGATTTGGAGGACCGTATGTCACCAAATAGGAAATCAAAGAGAGAAATTGGGGACCCACATTCCTCTCCAAGGCACATTCCAAAGGACCTAAGGGCCTCCCTCCAGGCCCCACCTCCCAGTAGAGCCACCCTGAGTGGCAGTCCTTTAATCACAATGGACCCTTGGGGGGACTCTCAGACCAAACCCAAACCAGACCAGAGCTCAGAGGGCCTGGGTAGAGGGAAAGATGAAATCCGTCCCACAACTTCCTTTACCCCACTTCCCTGACTCAGGCCCCGGGAGCTCCTAGCCTGCTACACATCGGTGCTACCGGATGGAAGAAGCTTTAGGGAAGGTTCAAGGTTGGTATTACACTGACCTAAGCATATTAAGTGCTGAGCCCACTCAACTGAAATTGATCAGAAAAGCTCTGCAAATGGTAAGAACTTCCAGTGTGAGTCCCTAGAGTAAGGGGCAAGGTTAGGCCCACCTGATAATTTATGAAGTGTTAGGAGACAAAGCATACTCTGCCCACAATTGCACACCAGGCTGGGATCTGCGTGTGTTGCAATGGACACCCTTGCTGATTACAGGTGAGTTTTCAAGTGGAATCCTCAGAATGCTGGAGATTCGTGCATAGCACTCTATACTGCATACTGCGGTTTATATTTTAAAATTTTACCTACAAAGCAACAATTTGGGGAGCTTAAAAAAAAGATTTGAAAATCTAAAATTGTGGAGTGCCTCTTTAATTAAAAATTCTAACTGCAGGCATGTAGAAAGAACTAAATTTACACATAAAGAAAAAAATGAGGAAAAGTTACATATTAGTTTCCTGTTGTGACAAAGTCCTGCAACTTGGAGGCTTAAAACAAAGATGGGTTCTCTTTTAGGTTCTGGAGGCTGAAAGTCCAAATCAAGGAAACTACAAAGCCAAGATCCTTCTGAAACCTTAGGGAAGGATCATTTCGCTATTAGTCAAGTTTTCATTGCTGTGAAAAAAATACCTAACAAGAATAATTTGGAGGATTAAAGATTTATTTTGGCTCCCAGTTTCCGAGGGTTCGGTCCTTGTTCAGCTGGCTCCATGCAGACATAGCGTGGAGTAAGAGTGTCGCAGGGGCAGGCTGCTGAACACGGCAGTCAGGAAGCAGAGAGGGAGAGAGAGAGAAGCCTGGGATAAGATACAGTCCCCAAGGACATGCCCACAGTGACCCACTTCCTCTGAACATGCCCACTTGCCTAGTTAGCACCCAGTAGCCTGTTCAAATTATTAACCCATCAAGTGAATTCATCCTCTAATGCAGTCAGAGCCTTCATGATCCAATCATTTCCTGGCAGCCCCACCTTTGAACCTTGCTGCTTGGGGCCCGTGCTTTCCATGCATAATTTTGGGGGGATATTCCAGATCAAAACATAATACTTTCTTCACTCTGCTTCATTTCTGTGGTCGTCGTCAGTCCTTGACATTTTTTGGCTGGTAGTCTCAGGACTTCAAGTTCCGCCTCCATTGTCACATGTCAATCTTCCCAAGTGTGTGTGTGTGTCCTGTCCTGTTCTTAGAAGGACACCTATCATTCTCGATCAAGGGTCTGCCTTACTGTAGTGTGATCTCATCTCAACTAATTACATCTGCAATGACGAAAGGCATATTCTGAGGTGCTGGGGATTAGGACCTCAAGCAGCTTTTAGGAGGACGTAATCCAATCCATAGCAAACTAATAATAATCTATAACAACCCATTGCAAACCACTAACCTTTACAAAATTTTTGTTCTGTTTCACCACATTAATCATTGCCGCCATTAACACATGTTCATGAGTAAACTGTGCAACGCAATCTTGTACCAAAATAGTTTATTAATTAATGATTTTTAAGTAATACTGACGTATTTTTAAAATAGCTTCATATAATAGTTACAGTCCTCTTTTTAAAAAAAAACAAGGTATAAAATCTGCCAGTTATATAGTAAAATGTGGTGTTCTTCTCAAGAAAACAAAGAAACAAAAAAAACCTAGTCCAATATCCCTGATGAACAAAGTTACAAAAAGCCTGAACAAAATATTAGCAAATCAAATTCAACAATATATTAAAAGGATCATTTCCCATGATCAAGTGAGACTTATCCCAGGGATGGAAAAATATTTCTATATGTTCTCGTGACACACCACTATATATCTGTAAATGAGATGTGCCACATGTTGTTAATTTTCTCTTCCTATAAGAAATATGTGAATAATCAACTTAGAAAGACAAAGGGCTTATTTTGTCTCATAGGTTAAAGGTTTTAGACCAAATATGGCTGACACCATTGCTTTTGGGTTTGTTGTAAGGCAGGAGAACGTGGTAAAAGCATGTGGCATAGCAAAACCACCCAACTCTTGACCAGTAGTTAAAAAAGAGAAAGAGAATGGGGTCCCACAATGTCCTATGAGGACTTCCCTGAATGACCTGAAGATCTTCCAATAGACCCCACTTCAAAGTTTCCACCAACTCCCTTAGCACCAAGCTAAACCTTTAACACACGGGCCTCTGGGAGACATTCAAAGTCCAAACCATGGCCCTATGTTAACAGAATGAAGGAAAATGCATGTGATTATCCCAACAAATTCATGAAAAGCACTTGACAAAATTCAACATCCTTTTTTTAAGAGAGAGAGAGAGAGAGTGAGAGAGAGAGAGAAAGAAAAAATCAATTTTATTTAGCTTTTCATATGGCTTTCGTTGCTTTAACACTTGGTTGTGTACTGGAGTTTGAACCCGCACCCTCGTGCACGCCAGGCAAGTTTTGTAATCACTGAGCCATAGCTACAGCCCCAAAATTCAACATCCTTTACTGATTAAAACCCTCAACAAATTAGTTACACAAGCAATATACCTCATTATAATAAAGGCCACGTATTACAAACCCATAGCTAACGTCATGTTAAGTAGCAAAAAGTTGAAAACTTTTCCTCTAACTTCAACAAGACATGACTCCCACTCTCATCACTTCTACTCCACTTAGTATTGGATGTACAAGCCAGAGTACTAGGCTAACCAGACAAAAGAGAGGAAGAAAAGATCCAAAGTGGAAAGGAAGAAGTTAAATTGTTCATATCTGTAGATGACATGATCTTACATATGGAATACCCACAAAGACTCCATAAAAACTTTAATAAATAACACATACAAAAAAATGGGAAACATTTCTACACATGAACAGAAAACTACATGAAAAAGAAATCAAGAAAATGACACCATTTACAACAGATTAAAAAAAGCATCCAGGAGTCAACAAACGAGGTAGAAGGCCAATACACTGCAAACTAGAAAATATTGATTAAAGAAAGTGAAGGAAACGCAAATAATGGAAAGGGATTATGGGTTAGAAGAATTAAAATTATTAAATATCTACACTACACAAAATAATCCAGATTCAATGCAATCTCTGTTGAGATTCCAATGACATTTTTCACAAGAATGGAAAAAACAGTCCCCAAATTGTTATGGAACCACTGAAGAATCTGAAGAGACAAATGGATCTTGAGCAAAAAGAACAAAGCGGGAGGTATCATATTACCTGATTTCCAACTCTACTCTAAAGCTATACTGATCAAAACAGCATGGTACTGATATAAAAGCAGACATAGACTAATGGAGCAAAATGGGGGCCCAGAAATAAATCCACACATTTACAGTCAATTGAATTTTGACAACGCTACCAAAAACATACAATGGGGAAAGGAAAGACTCTTCAGCAAATGGTATTGAGCAAACCAGATATCCACATGCAGAAGAATGTTTTAAAAAATATTAAAAATATTTAAAAATCACTTCAAAATGGATTAGATTAAACCTAAGACCTGAAACTCTAAAACTACTAGCAGAAAACGTAGGCGGAATCTTCTTGGCACTAATGTTTTGGATTTAACCCCAAAGCACAGGCAACAAAAGCAGAAATAGACAAATGGGTTACATGAAACGAAAAAGCTTCTGCATGGTGAAGGCAGTGATCAACAGAGTGAAGGGACAACCTGCAGGATGTGAGAAAATATCTGCAAACTCTCCGTATAATAGAGGATGAGTAGCTAAAACGGACTAGGAAGTCAACTCAGTAACAGACATTAAGCAAATGTCTAAATAGACATTTCTCAAAAATTTCATATGACAAAATGCTCAACAGCAGGGAAATGCAAATCAAAGCCTCACACCTGTCACAACGGTCATCAGCAGAAAGACAAAAGTTCCTTTTAGGCAAAGATGTAGAAAAAAGGGGGAACCAATGCACACTATCGATGGACGTGTAAATTAGTACAGCCATATGGAAAACAATAATGAGGCTCCTCAAAAAAATAAAACTAGTTTAATGGCATTCCATTCATTTACTCTTGGCTTTAATGCTTGCACTATGGGAGTCTTGTTAAGGAAGGTGGTACCAACCCCAACATCCTGAAGTATTGATCTTACTTTTTCTTCAAGCAATTGTAAACTTGCTGGTTTAATTTCCAGATCCTTGAATCATTTTAATTTGACTTTTGTGCAGGGTGAGAGGTAAGGATCCAATTTCAGTTGTCCTTATGTGGCTGTCCAGTGTGTTCAGGGATGCCATTAAACTAAAAAGCTTCTGCACAGCTAAGGAAGTAGTGAAGAGAGTCAAGAAAGAACCTACAGAATGGGAGAGAATCTCTGCTTGCTGCACCTCGGACAGAGAGCTAATATCCAGAATATACAAAGAACTCAAAAAACTGAACACCAACACCACAAATAATCCAATCAATAAATGGGCTAGGGAGCTAAATAGAAATTTCTCAACTGAGGAAGTCCAAAAGGCCCTTAAACATATGAGAAAAAAATGGTCTACATCACTAGCAATCAGAGAAATGCAAATCAAAACTTCACTGAGATTCCACCTCAGTCCTGTCAGAGTGGCAAAAAATGAAGAATATGAACAACAACAGATGCTGGAGGAGCTGTGGGAAGAGAGGAACACTGTCACATTGTTGGTGGGACTGCAAACTGGTACAGCCACTCTGGAAAGCAGTGTGGAGACTCCTCAAAAAACTAGGCATGGAACCACCTTATGACCCAGCTATCCCACTTCTGAGTATTTTCCCAAAAGAGCTAGAATCGGCATATCACAGAGATACAGCTTCATCACTGTTTTTAGCAGCTCAATTTACTATAGTTGAACTATGGAACCAACCCAGATGCCCTCACTGGATAAGTGGATTCAAAAACTGTGCTGCGTGAAATATCCCAAACTCAGAGACTCAAGGGCGGAATGTTTTCTCTCCATGTGGAAGTTAGAATACAATCAGAAACAGACTAAAAGTTGGCTAAGCTAATAATAACCTCAACATGGTTGAATTATTACACGAGCAGGGGGAACCTTGCCTATGATGCTGGGGGATGAAGGGAGGGGGACAGAGAGGAGGTAGGAATAGAAGGGATATCAAGGCAGATGGAGGGAGGAAGTATGGGGGTATCAACCCA
>PVKS010004584.1:0-91891 GCA_004027875.1 Aplodontia rufa
ACACACACACACACACACAGACGCACCTATGAATAGCAGATTGTGAATGTAAATATAAAACCTATAAATGTTAGATTGTAGTCAATGCATATGTATCCTCCTGCATATATATTAAGCTAAAAATTAATTCACACTGTTTCTCCAACTCTAGTCCATTACCCCATGGGTCATTTTAGCTTCCTTGCCTTGCTTACCTAGAAACTCTGACTCCAATTGTGTTGAATCTGGCTCTTACCATCTATCTTCAGCAAAATTATCCTTCAAAAGTTAAGAAGAAACAAAAACTTTCTTAGACCAATAAAAACTAAAGGGATTCATCACTGGCAGATGTGTCTTGCAAAAAAATGTTTCAAGCATTTTTCAGGTGGAAGGGAAATGATATGGATAGGAAACACAGATGTATATTAAGAAGAGGGTTGAGAAAATCACAAATAATTCAACCAATAAATGGGCTATGGATCTTAAAAAAAAAAAAACTCTCACCAGTGGAAATTCAGAAAGCCCATAAGTATATGAGAAAGTGGTCCACATCATTAGCTATAAGGGAAATGCAAATCAAAGCTTCAATGAGATACCACTTCACTCCTGTTAGAGTGTCAAAAATGAAAAATTCGAACAACAACAGGTGCTGGAGGGGCTGTGGGAAAAGAGGAACACTGTCACACTGCTGGTGGGACTGCAAACTGTTTCAGCCACTCTGGAAAGCAGTGTGGAGAATCCTCAAAAACTTAAGGATGGAACCACCTTATGACCCAGCTATCCCGCTCCTGGGTATTTTCCCAAAAGAGTTAGAATCAGCATATTATAGTGATGTGGCTTCATCAATGTTTATAGCAGCTCAATTTACTATAGCTAGACTATGGAACCAACCCAGATGCCCCTCACTCGACGAGTGGATACAAAAACTTTGGTATATATACTCAGTGGAATACTACTCGGACATTAGAGAAGATGATATTATGGCTTTTGAAATCAAATGGATGGAGATGGAAAGAATTATGCAAAGTGAAATATCCCAATCTCAGAGACTCAAGGGCCAAATGATTTCTCTCATCTGTGGAAGCTAGAATACATTGGGAAGCAGTGTGTTAGACGGCAAAGCTAATAATAACTTCAAATTGTATGATTCTTTTAGCAACAGGGAGATGACTCCCTAGGATACTTGGAGGCATAGGCTGGGAGACAGGGTGGGGGGAGGGCTTAGGAAAATCACCTAGGAGACTGGAAGAACCGAATATAGGGGAATCATCTCAGAAAGTGATGTCTGACCTCCACCAGATATCCATTTAACTCAGTGTTTCTTCTGGGGTAAACAGCAACATGGGGAACCCAAGATGGGCATCCATGACATAGCATTAGCCCTAGATAACTAAGTATATATTAATTTGTTCTGGAATATTTGATGTTTCCCTCTCAATTGTAACTATATATTATCTAATAAATAATAAAAAAAGAAGAGGGTTGAGGAAGCAATACATCAAAGTAAAATAAAATTTTTTATTTTTCTTATTCCCAATTGATCTTAGAACAACTCTTTAAAATAATAAAAGTATTTTAGCAAGCAAATATATGAAATAAATGCCTATCAGCGTGATCTCAGGTAAAGGACCAGGATATCCTTGCTCACGGCTTGGAGTACCTTGTTCTCAACGGAGAGTTGTCTCTGTGGTGAAAATTGCACTGCTTGATAAAATCTGGGACTACAGGCTTAGGGACTTTCCACTGCTGGATTTCTTCCCAGTGGACTCCATGACTTTTCTGAGGCTGCTTGCTGAATACACCTCAGCAGTGATTGTCCAGGCATCCTCAACTGAATGAGAGACTTAGAGTAACCCTTCAAGCTCTTTTATGTGTGAGAGCTGAAGCTGTATAAATCTCAAATTTAGCTCAGTAGAAGGATGGAAATTGTTGGTCCCAAGGTTGTACTCCCAGAGGAGCTGGGGAAGGAGGAACTGATTTGCCACCTCATTTCCAATCTGTATCATGCAATGTATTCTTGCTGGGGAGTAGATAGAGGAATGACCACAGAGAATTCATGATTCTATTTGAGGCAATAACATTTACAACAAACTCTATATTCATGGTTGATTTTGTTGTATGGGGCTTTCACTTAAGACAACACACTGAGGGCTAGGATGAATGTCCCAGGAACCTGAAAACATATATGCCATCTGAGATTCACATGTCACAAACTGAAGAAATGTTTTCTCTTTTTAGCAGTTATTACAAGAATTTTTTACTCAGAAGGGACTTGGCTTTTTTATTTTTTTTGAGAAATTAGTTTTATAGTCCTACTGAGGGGATAGACTCAAGCTTCCAAGGCCTGGGTTTTGGGCGGGTGCCTAGTTTCCTTGAGGAAGAGAAAAACTTCTCTGCTTAATGAGTTGGGGCCAGGGGTATTTGATGTTCCTCTAGAGAAAAATATAGGAGGCTAAGTGGAGGGAGCAAGAAAGATCAAATCTCATGGGAGGGGATGATTGAGAACAAAAGGCAGCTCTGGAGGAACAGCAAATCAAAAAAGGGCAATGGGATATGTTTGGTGTGTGTGTGTGTGCGTGCGTGTGTGTATGCGCATGTGTGTGTGTTCAGCATAATGGCGTTGGGTGATGAGACCTGCTATTGTCTTGACAAAATTTCTCCTGCTTTTGGGTATGTAGATTGTGGATTGCAGACTAAGAAGCCAGGAAGGGTTCTAGGCATCAGGCTATAGCTGGGCAATTGATGGGATTAGGCCCTCTGCAGATGTCTCTAGGAAGGACCAGCTGATTTGTCTTTTCTTTCTTGATAAAGGCAGGATGGGTGAAGTCTAAAACTCCTTTTGGTCTTGACTGAATGTGAAAAACAGCTGCAACAATTATTAACTTATGAATCTAAGTGCAAAAACTCAGAACAGTACCAGCACGTTTTCAGTGCTTTTGAGAGGTGGACAAATTTTCTCTGACTTCAGGGAAATGTGTGATGGGCCATTTTATCCATTCCAGAAGTCTGTTTTCATGGTTCTGTAAATAAAGTGGGCTTGCCCAGCAAAGGAGAGATGAGATCCAGAGAAAGCCAAGATTTCAGAATGGAATTGTCTCTTTTGAAGTGTTTCCCATAGCAATTGAAGGAGAAATAATTTTCCATTATCTTTCCTTTCACAGAGTTGCTTTTGAGGTGTGGGTGCAGTAGCAGCATCAACTGGACTTTATTGCCAATGAAAATTGCTCATCTCTGTCCCAGACCACTGCATCAGAAACTCTGGGAATAGGGTACAGACATCTGTGGTAAAACAAGTCTTTCTATTACAAATTAACATTTGAGAGCAGTTGCCCTGAAGCAGTGACTCTTAAACTGGTTTCAGGGACCTAGGAGTCTGAAGGAAGCATATATACCATTATTTTCAATAATATTTAACTGAACGTTAACATTTCTATCTGTGGTGAATATGCAGGTAATCCCCTACTTAAGACGGTTGGACTTACAGTTTTTAAACCTTATGATGGATTTATTGGAGTATTAAATGCATCTTTTACGTAAAATGTTTTCAGTTTATGATGAGTTTATCAGAATGTAACCCCATTATAAGTCAAGGAGCACCTGTAGCCCTAAAAACACCAATAAGCACTCGAAACACTTTTTGTTTTTGCAGTAGTGAGCATTGAAATCAGGGGTGCTATACCACAGTGCTCCCCAGCCCCCCTCTTTTAAAAATATTTTGAGGCAAGGTCTTGCTAAATTGCAGAGTTTGGTCTTGAATTTGTGATCTTCCTGCTCAGCCTGCAAAGTTGCTGGAATTACAGGCCTGTACCACCAAAGCCAACACCAACAGAAGTATTCTTAAGCAGTTTTATTCAGATATATTTCACTTTTCATATAATTCACCTATGTAAATGGCATAAATGGTGAAATTCACTATTTTTATAGAATTGTGCATTTAGCACCTACAGTGGTTAATTTTATGTGTTGTTATTCTGCTTGTAACTGTGAGGATATTTCTTATCTAGAAGAGAAAGATTTGACATTCTTTCTTTTTCTTTTTGATTTTGGAGACATCTGCTGAGTTTTCTTAAGCTTAGAGACTGTATTTCTCAGTGGTGGCCAATCTACTAATAAGAACATTAAAAAAGGCACAATTTGTCTCCATTAGACTTTTTTTTTATTGGTAGCACTTTTTTTGGTCCTGTTTTAGAATTTACATCTGTTTATGTTGCCCATCTGTTCCCAGAAGTAATAATGATTATTGAAAAAGAAAAAAATTCTCATCAATGAACTATAAAAATGAAATATATGTTTTCATATAAAGGGTGGAAAATAGATTTCTTCAAATTCTAGAACTAAGAATTATAAGAGCTAAAATGCATTTGTTGTACAGATTTGATAGTACAATGAAAATAGCAGAAGAAAAGATTAGTAAACCTGAAGACAGATCAATAAAAATTACTCATTCCAATCACAGAGGGAAAAGGATTGAAAACATGAACAGGTTATCAAGGACTTGCAGAGTAAATCCCAACCGTGTCACCAGAGTCTTTTAAGAACAGTGAAAAGAACATGGTTCAGAAAATATATTTGAAGAAATAATGCTGAAATTCCCCAAATCTGCAAAAGATATGAAGTTCTAAGGAGCTTAGCAAAGCACAACCCGGATAAACCTAAGGAAATCCATGTAAAACACACTACAGGAAAAATACTGAAAATTAAAGACAAAAAATTTTTCAATGTAGCAAGAGAAAAACCTTTACAGCCTAATACTTTTTTAGAGATATTGTGGGTAAGGGAAGAGAGGGATATGGGTGGGAAATTGGGGGGGCACTCCTGGGGGGTAAATCTAGTATCCAGAAACTATACACATTTCATATTATTTTGTTAAAAATTTGTATGGTTGTTCAAAAATAAAAATAAAAATTTTTTAAAAAAGAGAAAAACCTTGTAGGCAGCAATGATTTGAATAAAGGGTGATTTTTTTTATCACAAACCGTGGAAAACTTTAGGACCGGAAAGGACTTTTGTTTGTTTTCATTCACAAAATGTATTTTTTTAGTACTTCTTTTTTCTATATTAATTCAACATAGTCTTACATATTGAAGGTTTTCATTGCTACACCTTCATAAATGCATATGTATTGACAATGTAACTTGAATCTGATCCTTATTCAGGATCTCCCCCTCTTTGCACACTCCCTGAACTCTTCCTTCCACTGTAATTCCCCTCATTACAGACGTAAATGACCATGTACAAATATATAAAAATTTGAATTCTCTGAAAAGAGGAAATATGGAAATAAAAGGTAGAGGTAAGAAGCAGAAAGCAAATGCAAGGTGTATTTCTAAATCTAAACATATCAATAATTACGTTAAATGTAGCAATCTAAATGATATAGTGGTGCACACCTGTAATCCCAGTGCTTTGGGATGCTGAGGCAGGTGGATTGTGAGTTCAAGACCAACCTTGGCAGTTTAGTGAAACTATGTGTCAAAATAAAAAAAGTGAAAAGGGCTGAGGATGTAACTCAGGGGTAGAGCACCTATGGGTTCAATGATACAGCCACATCAATGTTTAATAGCAGAACCAACCTAGGTGCCCTTCAACAAATGAATGGATAAAGAAAATGTAGTGTATATACACAATGGAGTATTGCTCAGTCATAAAGAAGATTGACATTATAGAATTTGCTGGTGAATACCAGGTGAAATAAGCCAGTCCCCAAAATTCAAAGGTCAAATGTTTTCTCCGATATGTGGAAGCTAATCCAAAATAAGGGAGGAGGGGGAAGAAAGAAAGTGAGGGTAAGAGAAGGGAAAAACAAAGTGAAGGTATTTCATCAAACCAGAGGAAAGCTCAATAGAGTAGACAAAGGGGATTGAGGAATAGGAGGAAGGAACCAGAAAAGGGAAGAACAATGGAATGAATCTGACCAAACTTTCACATGAGCATGCATGGGTGTGGCATGGTGGGTACTGGCATTGGGTATATACGCAGGACACGAATTTAAAAAAAAAAAAGGTGAATTTTAAATAAATTGAAGAGGGGTTGATGGAGTGGAGGGAGGAGAACAGGGGGAGAGAGAAAAGTACTGGGGACTGAATTGGAGTGGGTTGTGTTTCATGCTTTTGTGATTGTTAGGGCATCCTGGTGTTGTATATAAGGAAGAAGAATAAAAAAATTAGTAGCAGTCTAAACACAGAAATCAAAAGGTAGATATTGTCAGAATGGAGAAACATACGACCCAACTATTATGCAATCTATAACGACAATGACATAAGTATAATATGAAGAAAAAGATGGACCATGGGACTGCTAATGCTGGAATGGATATATTTATATTGATCAAAGCAGACGTCAGAGCAAAGAAAATTACCAGGAACAAAAAGTCTCATTATGTAATAAAAAGAGCCAATTTACCAAGAAGATATAAGAATCAGAATAATATTGGCCAAACTATATTGCTATATTTTGTGTGTATGTAAACAGCAAATTCTACCATTATCTACAATTACAATGTACCAATAAAAATATCGATAAAAGTTCCAAAAAGTCATGCAAACTTTATAGAATGGGTTAACAAACCAACTGACAACCAAAGTTGAAAATTTCAACACACTGTCACTAATAAATGCAATTAAAAGAAAGAAAATCAGCAAGGACATAGAAGACCTGGACATACCATCAACCAAGTAGATCTAATTGACATTTATAAAAAGTTCCATTCAAACACAGTCAAATGTACTTATTAGGGGAAGGTGGAAATTATTGTGAACTATGAAAAAATGAAAACACAGCATATCAAATGTGTGGAAAGTCGATGAAGGAGTGCCGAAAGGGAAATTTTTAGAATGAAATGCTTACCTTGGAAAAGAAGAAAAATTTAGAATAAATTTCTAATCTTTCATCTTAAGATTTTTAGAAGAGTAAAAAAATTCCAAAGGAAGTATAGGGAAAAACAATAGAAAGTCAGAACTAGAAATCAATGAATTGTTTTTTAAAGAGAGAAGGAGAGAGAGAGAATCAATTTTTTATTGAGTTTTTCACATGGCTTTTGTTGCTCTGACACTTAGTTGTGTACGTGGGTGCTGGAATTTGAACCTGTGTACTCGTGCATGCTGGGCAAGCACTGTAACCACTGAGCCACCACTCCAGCCCCCAGAAATTAATGAAATTTAAAACAGATGAATAATAGAAAGAAATCATTAAAACCTGAAGCTTATTCTTTAAAAAGATAAACTTCTAGAAAGACTGATAAAAATGAAGGGAGAAAAACACACATTATTAGTCTCAGAAAGGAAGGGAATAATTGTTACAGACCCTGCGGGCATTAAAAGAATAAAAAGAGAATATTAGGAACAACTTTATTCTTGTAAATTTGACTCTTAAAAGAAATGGACCAATTTCTTGAAAAATCATAAATTGCCAAAACTCATTTAAATTTTGATAATCAGTATAAAAACAAGTTGAGTTTGTGGTTAAATCCCTTCTGAAAAAGTGCACCGTCTTAGACGGTTTCTAATAAGCATTTAAAGAAGAAATAACACCATTTTACACAATGTCTGCTAGAAAACAGAAGGGGGGATAACATTTCCAAACTCATTTTACAAATGGTGGTATCACCAGAGTTACCAGTTCGCATATTAATTTCTTCCGAAGATGTTTTACACTTATGAGCCATCCCACCATTAGGACGAAAGATGGATGCTTTCCCAGGTTGTCTTTGGGAAATGGACAAAACAAGAAATTTTTTTTTTATTTTAAGCCTTTTGGGGGGGTGGGCTTGGTTTTACATTACTTTGATTATAATCGCAATTAAATATAAGCATCTTGGTTGCAGGCCAAAGAAATACGCACTACAGGGGTTGGGGATTTAGCTCAGTGGCAGAGGGCTTGCCTAGCATGAGCAAGGCTCCAAGTTCAATCCTCAGCCCTGAAAAAAGAAGAAAAGAAAAGAAAAAAGAAATACACAGTATTTCTATGAGTTGTGTTACCTGGACCCTACCCCAGAAGCCAGGTAACCTTATTGTCTTTTTCTTCTTCTAAAATTTGTTCGCCCTGGCAACTGCGGAGCTATCCCAGGTTACTTTCAATTGAAGGTTATCTGACATGTCTCATCTCAGCTCTTAGTAATTTCTTCCAAATAATTCCCTGGTCCACCAAAATAGGGTGAGTTCAGCGTTTTTTTTCCCCCCACAATCAGTCTCAGGAGAACAATCAATGAGGTTCTCAGAAAAGAATGTGGATTGAGGAAACCCCCTTTGAGCTGACTGACCATGAACTCCAGTTCTGCTTGTGGTTTTGTGTTTGCCAAGCACCCAGCGTCTGTCAGGGTCTCGGGGAGATAGCTTGGGGGTTGCTCATCGGAGGTCATGACACCACCAATTGGGAAATACACTGGCTCACAGCGTGCTTGACCTTGGGAAAAATCAATTTCAGGTAGTTGAGAGGACCCTGGCTGTGCTGTGCTTCCCACTTGGGAGAACGGTGATAGCATGGGGGCAGGATGGAGTTAAAGTTTCTTCGGCATGAAACAAATGAAATAATCCGGTGGCTCTTGCACAACTTGGATGGAGCCTGGGATAAAGCAGTGTGAGCCACATAGAATGAACCTAGGGGCTTTAAAGGCGGAGAATCAGTTGGCAAAATCCTGGTCTTTTTCAACAATAAGATGTTTTGCAAAACACTCTGAGCCATTTGTTCAGGCCAGATGTCTCTGGATAGGGCACAGCTTTGTTTCTGCCAAGCCATCTGCAGAGGCTTATAGGACCTTTCATAGTGTTTGAGGTTCTTGACTGTCTTCTGATCATCCAAAATTTGTACTGATGATTGTAGGGTGTGTCTGTTGTTTACACAACTGAGAATTGATTTCTCCCATGTCTTGTCCCAAAATTGACTGTGGGGCATGACTGGAAGCCCTGGGGGCGTCTCTCTGCCAAAATCCGTCACCAGCCACACCACCACTAGTAGCTCAGCGAATGTAGAATGCCTCTTTGGAGGTCTCAATGTGAAGTCCTTGTCTGTTTTGTCCAGGAGTATCCAGAAGGAGCAGTACAAAGAGCCACAAGGCAGGCCAAAACGTCTCTCCAAAGGACCTTTCTTGCTCAGACTGTACAGTGGATAAAAGTTCAATTACATCTGAGAAAATGGTGGACGGACTCCGACAGAGCAGCAAAGATCTGCAGAACCCACCATCCTCATCCTCCCCAACCTTGGACAGATTAGAATACAGAAAATTAACAATTTCAGTAGCAAAATACACACAGGATATGTGTACCCTAACCTGTAGCCTTGGGAACTCTCCCCCAACCCTATGAGTTGTTATTACCAACATCTGTTAGATGAGAGGACTAAAGAACACAGGAGTTCAACTTGCTAGTAAAATTCCTCTCAACTGCTAAGTGGCAGAGCCAGGATTCAAACTTGGACTGACTGGTCTCAGTCTGTGTGCAGCGCCTGGTCTAAACATCCTGTCTCCTAGCACAAAGTGGCACCCATTGGGATATTCAAAAGCCCCTCTCTGCTAACATGATTTTTCTTTTGTGCTGAATAAATCACATCCTAACTTAAGCAGTATAGTAACTCTTGGAGAACATTTTCATTCAGTTACTCGTCTCTGTCGATGCTCAGGAATATGTACGAGCAAAGCTTCATTCTCAAATGGTGTTGCACACTGTCATTGCATCCTCAAGACTTACTGTGTATATTTTTAAATCTTGCCACTTTCTGTCCCTCCAACAGAGGGCCAGCTTGGGAGTAAGGTCATGGAACAGGATTCCAGGGCTTAAGTGTTCTTGAGAGAAGCTCCATCCTTGTGGGGTGTAAGTCAGGGCAGATGAGAATGCTGAATTGAAATATAGAGGCAAACGTATAACTAGGAAAGCAATAAATGCCAAGCTTGCAACAGAAACCCATGCACAGAGCTGGGGGGAGGAATGCACAGACGATGAACTGGTTGATAGTAACTTGGAAGTCTAGATGAGGGAAGGCGGAGCGAGTCACCAGCAGACAAGAAAGCTGGCTTTCTCAGTGCTAAGTCAGCTTTGGGTGGGGCTCAGAGCCAGCTGCCCCATACGACCTTCTTTATGTTCTGGGGTGAGGTGGACTTGGCCACTGCAAACCTAAATAAAATTTAAGCAATGCCCTCTTCTTTTGCATACTGATCTGCAGCTTTTTCCCCCGACTCAGCTGATGCTCCTCAGTGCCTGAGCTTCTCTCTTTTCTTTCTCCCCCTCTCACATATGTCTGTCTCTCTCCCTCACTCCTTCACTTCAAATGCACAACATCATTTTTAGTTCATTACATTACCACCACTGGTCAATGGATGACACTTTTTTATGCATATGTTTATGTATTCAGTTAGCTTCATATTTTTTACAACGTAGTACACACCCGTTAGTCACTAACATAGCGACTAGGACCTTGTCAACACCCACATCCACTGGCCATCCCTCCTGCAGACTTTGGTGGGCTGTTAACACTTTGTTTTTGCAGGTCCTTCACTGTTTAAAACTGTATATGTGCATATAATAATATGTAATATTTTAACATAATTTATATATAGACCCATATGTGTGGGAACATATAAAATTATACTTTTCACCTGCTTTGCTATTGAGATGCACAAGCGACTAGGGATGTAGCATAGAGGTAGTGTGTTTGACTGTCATGTGTGAGGTCCTGGGTTCAATTCCAAGCACGGCTCCAAAACATAAGAATTAAAATAAAGAAAAATGAACAAATCCTAGCTGAGATTTTTTTTATTAAGAAATTTATTTGTTGAGCAATCAAACATGCTTCTAACAGAAAATATAATATAGATATATATATATAAATTCTGAATATTAGATTTACCCCCCAAGACCACTCCCCCGCATTATCCACCCTTATCTCTCCCCCTCCCTACTTCCCAAAACATCTCTACAAATACCTTAGGTTGTATGACATTACACCTTATCAGGATTTAAAACATGATAATAGACCTCCTTTCTCAATGGCCAGGGTCTAGCTCCAGCCTCCACAGATAAGTGAAGACATTTGACCCTTGGTTCTCTGGGCTATGCTGACTTCACTCAGCATGATTTCTTCCATAGCCATCCATTTACCTTCAAAGGCTGCAATATCATTGTTTCTAATTGCTGTGTAAAATTCCATGGTATATATGTACCACAGTTTTTGGATCCATTCATCCAGTGAGGGACATCTGGGTTGTTTCCATAGCCTAGCAATAGTAAATTGAGTTGCTATGAACATAGATATTGCTGTGTCACTATAATGTGCTGATTCTAAATCCCCTGGAAAAATACCCAGGAGAGGAATAGCAGGATCATATGGTGGGCTCATCCCTAGTTTTTTGAGGCTTCTCCACACTGCTTTCCAGAGGGGCTGTACCAGTCTGCAGCTCCACCAACAGTGTGCTAGTGTGCCTATCTCTCCACAATCCCTCCAGCATCTCTTATTGTTTATTTTCTTCATTTTTGCCAATCTGATGGGAGTGAGGCGATATCTTAATGTAGTTTTCATTTGCATTTCTCTGACTACTAGTTATTTAGAGCACTTTCTCATTTATTCATTGGCTTGATCAATGTCCTCTGTTGAAAAGTTTCTATTTAGTTCTTTGGTCCATTTATTGATTGGGATGTTTGTGTTTTTGTAGTTGAGATTTTTGAGGACTTTGTAGATTCTGGATATGAGACCCCTGTCAGAAGAATCACAGCCCATGATTCTCTCCAATTCTATAGGAAACCTTCTGACTCTTTTGATTATTTCCTTGGCAGTGCAAAAGCTTTTTCCCAGCTGAGATCTTTATCATTATAAGAATTTCTTCCTTTTGATTAAAAAAAAAACTAAAAGCATTTTCAGGGGACCCTAACGTTAGTATGGGCTCTCCTGTGCTTATCGTGTTTAATAAAGAAATTGATCTTATATTTACCCCATTTAACCCTGTTCCTATGTCTGGTGTTAATTATTAATTATTTTCCTTCCTTTTAATTTGATTTTTATTAACCTAGTTGAGTGTGCGTGTCTGTTTGTGTGAATAGTTGTGGATAAAGAGAACATGTGGAATCTCCAATATGTAAAAACATATGGAAATTATCTCCCCTTTCTTGATGACAAGAAAAAACTGAGCAATTTGAAAATCAACAACTTTTCTTGGATGTATCAGAGAACTAAAGACACCGAGAAAACCGTTGCCCTAAAATCTGGAGGGACCAGAAAATGTAGAGTCTGGCTCCAGCCAAGATCTGCTGCTGGAGCCGTACGCTGGTGGGCACATATAAATGATAATTTTAATCAATTTCTGGAAATTGACTGGGGACTAGTGTGAGCGAAAAACTTCTGAGGGCACAGTCTAGAAGGTGATAGCCTCCATGATTTGGTTGATATTACCTTTTATAACCTTACCAGATTCTTATAGTAAAAGGTCAAGAAAGCTTTCTTGGCTATGGCAGAGGAAAGGAAAGAGTAATCACTTAAAAATCTAATTTTCGGAATTTATATATGTATTATATTATTTCGTTAGAAGCTTTTTGATTGTTCAACAGATAAATTTCTTAATTAAAGAAATTAAAAAATTAAAAAAATTTAGAGTAAGCCCAGAGAATTCTCCAAAATAAAGATCTTCTCCAGGGTAAAAGACTTTATCAGGGCCTTATATCACACATGAGCAGAGCATGTTTCTCCAACTCCAGTTTCCCCAGATTTTCTGTTTCACTTAAAGGTAATGGGTAAGCAACACTCGAGATCTTAGACCAGGGACCGTAGTCAAAAGAGCCTGAGATTTAATCACAGGATTTTAAAGTGCTTTTCCCTTCACTACCACACATACCTCACCCTGCACCCCAAGAGCTCTAGCATAACAGCTAAAAGAACTGCAGAGCTCAGGCTCCACCTGAGGAGCAAGTCTCAGAGCCTAAAGTCAAACAGGAAGGACAAAAGCAGAGTCTCTGGCACCTATAGAGACCATTAAACCCAATCTAACTCCTAGCCAGACTAATACAAAATCTCAAACTAAAAACTTAGCTCCTACTACCTAATACAACATGACCATCTCTCAACAAAACATTACAAGCCATGCTGAAAGACAAGAAAAAGGTCTGAAGAAAGAAATGATTAGAACCCTACTCAGATACAACACAAATGTTAGAAGCATCAGGTAGAGAATTTACAATTACTATGATTTGGCCTGGGGATGCAGCTCAATGACAGAGCACTTTCCTAGCATGCACAGACCCTGGGTTTATCCCGCAGCACTGTGCATGCACACACATGTGTGTGCACATATGCGCACCCAAGAAAACTATGATTTATATGTTAAGAGCTATAGTGGAAAAGGGAAACAACATGAAAGAATAGATGGGTAACGTAAACTAGATTGGAACTCTAAAGTGCTTTGCCAAGGACATTTGAAGTACCAGTGCAGAACTTCATCCTCAGCTGAGTAAATAGCAAACATTAAAGCATCCTGCGTATAAATGAGGTCTAAAGAGGTTCTCATCCCTGCCCTCATGAAGATAATAGTCAGGAGGGGAAATTGAATCACACTCAAGGAGAAAATCCAAGGGTGCATGGAACTGACATTGTACAAAGAAGTGTCTCATGAATAGAGGGTTCCACCAGGCATTTTTAACCCAGGTAGGATTAATTCATGGCCTTGTGATGTAGGAGGACAAGGTTGGAAGGATAAATGTTGTGAACCTGGATGAGAGAATGAATTGAAATTTTTTGGTGGTAAAGTGAAATTGATTGTCAGTAATTATAAGATGAACTGCTGGTTGCAGAAGGGAGAGAGCCCTGGCCACTTTGCCTAGTATTTTAGGCCTATCCTGGCTAAAGCCTGAAATCCACTCCAGTGCTCATTAAGGTACTTCCTACTTTAATTAATTCAATCATTTTGGAACAGGTAGAGCTGTGTACCTTCATACCCTCATGATCATCTGTCATTGCAACTAGGTGTGTGTATTTTTTTGCTCAATATTAGAACGTAAGGGGGCATTGTGATTATTCCAGAGCTTAAAATAACTTGCAAAGGAATACCCACAATTTCTGTGTCATCATGTGAAGGATGTTTGAATTTTAATTCTGGGTTAGTGTGGCTGATGTTTCCTTTTGGTTATTGGATTGGGTTGATTCCCAAACAAGAACTAATCGTGACTCTGGTTTAGAACAAAATCCTCACATTGTGGTCACTGAATACCTGCAACATTGGTTATTAGCATAAAATAAAAACTAAGACCTGAGCAAACGAATTATTCCAGTTTTTTGCATATTTTGCAATGATGACTTTAAAACAAAATTTTAGGGGAAATCCCATTATAATCCAATTGCTAATATATTTTGCACATTAACTATATGCCAAGAGTATTATAAGAAGTTAGAGGTGCAAGGAGGAAACCCCACCAGTGGTTTTGAGGTGCATTCCTCTCAGTTATATTGAACACATTGTTAAATACCTGCTAACCATTTGTAAATATTCTTGGAAGAAATGTTTATTTAGATCCTTTCTCCATTTGAATCAGATTGTTTGTTTTGTGCTACTGATTTATGGGGCTTCTTTCTATATTGTGAATATCAACCACTCATCAGATGTATGATTTGACACTACATTCTCCTGATCCATAGGCTGCCTTTCGACTTTGTTGTATCCTTTGCTTTACAGGAATTATTGAGTTTTACAACATTCAGTTATTTATTCATTTTTGCTTTTATAATCTCCCTTTCGACTGTGATATTCAAAACATCATTTCCAAGACAAAAATCAAGGAGACTTATCTCAGATGTTACTTCTACAAATGTGATGGTTTCAAGGGTCACATATAAGAATTTTATCTATTTAATGTATGATAAGGATTCAATTTTGTTATTTTGCATCTGAAACCCACTATTTCCAAACAAGTATTAAATGGAATAACTTTCAAAAAAAAGAGTATTATAAGCAGTCTTTTCAGTAATCAATTAACTTTATCTTTACAACAATATCATGAAATAGAGTGCTATTGTCATTCCAAAATTACAGTTCAAGAAATTGAGGTCAAAATAAGTAACGTGGCCTGCACTAGGACACCCGGAAAGCCAGTCTGAGACAGAGCCACGATGTCTCCCGAGCTGGCACTAACAATCATTACACACTGCTCTTGACCTCTTCTACCAGTCGTATTAGTCAGAGCCCTCTGGAGAAACTGAGCCAAAAGAAAAAAGGAGAAAGAGCCTGCACAATACACATATATACATTCCCCAATTTACAGTGGAGTCATATGCTGATAAGACCTTCATAAATTGCAAATTAAAAACTCCAAATGTGTTTAAGATGCCTAACCCACTGAACAATATTAGTAGAGGCTACCTTTCACATTCTTAAAGTAATTATATTAGCCTAGAGTTGGACAAAATCAGCTAATTTTATAATAAAGTGTTGACTATCTCAGATAATTTATTGAATACTGTATTGAAAATTAAAAACAGTATGGTGCATGGCTGCTTGCCATGAATGTACACAGCAGAAAACTCAGGTGGTGCTTCAGGGACTTGACGGGACACGGAAACAAAACGACAACAATAACAACCACGAAAAACTCCAGGTTATCCAAAAAATGCTTCCACCCTTCACCATCATGGAAGTATCCTACAACATATTGGTAACCTAGGAAAAGATCAAAATTCAAAATACGGTTTTTACTGGCATGTTGATTTTACCACCATTGTAAAGTCAAAAAATCATGAGCCAAACCATCAAGTTGGGGACCATCTGTGTGTGAATGGATGTGTATGTTGGAGAATTCCCGGTTACTTTAGGATAGTAGTCTTTTCATTCTATTCAGCCCTTCGGCTGACTGGATGAGGCCACCCACATTATAGAAATAAATTAACTTTTTTAAATTAAGGGGTTGAGTTATTGTACAATCATAAATTCATATAAAGTAATAATTTGATATGCATCTGTTCTTAAAGCAGAATTACCTCCATATCACCCACACCCCAGTCTCTTGATTCTTCTATATTTTGCCCCAAGAAGATATATAAATGCTTAGATTGTGAATTTTCCAGAATTAAATGATTGCATAACTATTATTTGGATTCTCAGGGGTGTAAAGACTATGCTACATTTTTGATTGTCCCCCCAGACCCCTCCCTATTTCTCCTTCCCTTTCCTCTCCCTCCACCTATCCCCCCATATCCATGATTGCCCTAGATTATGTGTTGCTACGCATTTGCTGGGTCTAATACATGAGTTTGATTACCTTTCACCCAAGCCTGGGTTTAGCTCCAGCCTCCGCAAATGATTGAAAACATTTGACCCTTGACCCTTGGGTTTGGCTAACTTCGCTCAGCATGATTTCTTCCCTTGCTACGCAAGAGGTCAATTGACTTTATCCAAACTCACCAATTCAAATACTAATCTCACACAAAGAAATCCTCTAAGTTGACAAATAAAACCTAACCATGACACTAACTCAAAGTGAAGGGGTTTCATCAGTGGTTCCATTTCTATTCAGGAAAAGTATTTTACTATATACAGGAACCCAGAACCGCCCTGCCTGGCATGTAGTCTGGCTTTCCTTTCTGAGTGTCGTTGTGTTTTAGTCTTCTGCAGAGGTTGCTTGGTGCTGGACTGCCAAGGCAATTTAGACCCATGACTTACAAATTTTCTGGTCCCTCATCAATATCAATAAATGACAGTTTGGAAAATACACTCCCACTATTTCTAAATATATAAAATGTACTCCATCCAAATGTCGTAAAGCATACATAAAATAGAAAATAATGAAGAAAGAGCGGTCTTTTGAAATATCTAATTCTGACGGCCTTATCTCAAGTCCATTTACACACTCGGCCACAGAGTCACTACTAATGACAGTGTATTTTGATCATATTTCAGACTGACTTTTTTGATGAATTTAAATAATTTTGGCTAACTATGTGTCATGTATGATTATATCTTTATTGTTTTACTTCCAAATATGGCTGATAATGAGCTCTTCTGAGAAGGATGAGAAATGACAGCTCTGACATTTCTTGTTTTCTCGGCATTTCCAGTCCACAGGGTCTTTATCCTTGTAAGTGTTAGTTATTTAAAACTAGAAAATTTCATCTGTAATTCCACTTGTCAGGATAAACTGTGAAAGACTTTGCAACGGGCAAGAATAGATTACTGGGTACTCTGCCTAGTGCAACGTTCATTACCACTGAACTATTTTATAAATCTGAGTTGTAAAAACCTGGTAAGTAAACAAATGGTTTTCCTCTATAGAACTGAAAATTATTATTTTTTTTTTATAAAGAGAGAGGGACAGTGAGAGAGACAGAGAAAGAGAGAAACAACTTTATTTAGTTTTTCACATGGCCTTAGTTGCTCCAACACTCAGTTGTGTACGTGGTGCTGGGGTTTGAACTCGGGTCCTCGTGCTTGCCAGGCAAGCGCTGAAACCGCTGAGCCACCGCTCCAGCCCCTAGAACTGAAAATTATTATGTCCAACAACATGAAAGAGATTATTAACCTAAAGATGAGAGCTGCATCCAGTGGTAAACTTTTTTTTTTTCAGAAAAATTTCCCTGTGCCTTATATGTGTTCTTTGAGTTCTTCTTTGAACTGGTTTTAATATCTCACTCACACCCTCATTAAACTATGAGTTACATAAAATCTTTGTAATGTATTTACTTTAAAAAAATATCCTCCAATACTCTGAATCAAATGCCCAGCAGGTCAATGGAGTGGAATGGCAAAAAAAGATGTGAACAAGAGAGATCGCTCTTATCCTCCACCCAATGTGGGACTCCTTTCAGTGTTCCCTCAGAGGGTCTCACAAATGACATGTGACATGATTGTCTGTCTTACAGACTGAGGGGAGATTCCAGGTAATTTAACTTAGTAAATCTTGCTTTTAAAATAGCAAGGCAGGGGCTGGAGAGGTGGCTCTGCGGTTGTGGAGCTTGCCTGGCATGTGTGAGGACATGAGTTAGAACCCCAGCACCACATACACAACAAGATGTTGGAATAACAAAAGCCACATGAAAAACTAAATAAAAATTGATTCTCTCTCTCTCCCCATCACTGACCCTCTCTTTAAAAAAAAGTCTTAAAATAGGAAGGTAGAATTTATTCCCCTTCATGCCTTAATGGCTCATCTGTGTACTTTTGAAATCATGACATGAGGACAGGGATACCAGGAACCTTTTGCATTATCCTTTCCTCTCAAAGTCTTCAAAGTAAATATTTTAAGGGGCTCTATTAATAGTCCCCATGAAAATAGCTGACCCTGACTCTGTTGTTGTTCTTCAAGATCATGTGGCTTATATTTATGAAGGAGTGAGAAAGGGAAGGCACTGAATTATAAATGCACATAAGCATCTGCTACGGAACTTTGGTTTATTAAAGTCCCTTCACTTACCAGATAGGTGGCTAAGAGTGATGCTTTATAAAGGCTTCGGGCTGTGGTTGCAATGATTTTATGTTGTGGTTTGACGTCCAAGCCATGATTTACAAACACATACAACAAACTTATGTGACAGTTATGACCAGTGTTTAGCAGAAAATAGCCTAATGCGTTTCTGTGTTTAGAACATCCAAGCCCTTGAGACCTCTGCGCGTATAACAAAACAAAATAATAGCATAATTTATAAAAGTCAAGAAGTCCCAACAAAACTCTCAACTGACAATAAATAAAAATAAATGAATAAATAAATAAATCCAGGAAATGAGGATGGAGATTGGAGGTGGAAGAAAGCCATAAAGACACCACCGAGAAAATTCAAAGTAGAACTGAAAATTAACTCTGAATGATAACCGAGGGCAGATGTTTTTTTTAAGAGAGAGAAAGAGGAAGCAGGGGAAAGAGAGAGAAAGAATCAATTTTATTTATTCATCTCGCCTTTGTCTCTCTGACACTTAGTTGTGTATGTGGTGCTGGAGTTTGCACCCGGGTCCTCATGCATGCCAGGCAAGTGTTCCAACTGCTGAGCCACTGCTCCAGTCCAAATGGCAGATTTTTGATCTATATAAGATGACATAACTTTCCCTTCTTGTTGCTCCCTGCTAAATGAAACTGTAAACCTTGGACATGGCACAAGAGACAACTGTAAGGACTCCATAAGAAGTAGAAGGTGAGATAGTTTGGTACTCAGGCCTGGGGGTGCAGTTCTGCATAGGATACCCAGCACTTGTCACCTGAAAAAGGAAGCAATCCTAGACCAACAAGGGGTCATTTCTCCCCCAGATCGTCTGAAGAACCTATGGCCAAGTCAGGTAAATATGGCACTACTGGAAAGAGTAAACCAGGTGGAACCCTGCCACAATCCTCTCATTTCCCACTCCTTTCCACCGATGTCTAGAGGCTGCTGGAGGGCAAAGAGCTGGCCTGAGAGAACTGTCTGCCCCAGGTAGCCTGCTCAGTAAGCCTCTGTGTCCCATAGGAGGAGACCCACTTCCCTAGCTAGAGACACTGACTTGACAAGTTGAACTGGAGTGAGACACGTAGGTATAGCAAGCACTTGGTTAGGGAGGCCTTTTGATCTCTGAGGACCTGACGTGTTCAACCTCACACATTCAGAGATAATAGGCCAGGCAGGTGAGAGATCAAGACATAGTAAGCAGCCTGGTGCAGGAAGACTCTTTGTTCCTGCAGGCCTGAGACTCTCTTTCTCCCTGCTGGGAATAGCTGTGGCTTTGTTGGGGGATCCTACCTGACTTCTTCCCACCAAGAGACCCTTAGGGACTGGCTTGAGGAAATCATTTCCACTTTCTGATAATCAAACAGACAACAATAGAACACAGAACTTGCCATTGGAACCGCAGCCCAGATGTCAGATTTAAACCTAAACATGGTGATGGCACACTAAAATAAATAAATAAATAAATAGGATTCGGTTTCCTAAAATAAAAGACAAAGCTTCAGAATATGTCAATATCTCTTTTTCTCTGTTTACCATTACCCATAATGCCAAGATTTAAGAAAATCATAACTTGAATAGCAGAAGAAAAGACATCTGATGTGAAGATGAACCATATGTTGGGATTATGACTAAGTTTTTAAAGCAGAGGTCAAAGAGGTCAAATGAGCAATAGGGCTGGAGCAGTCGCTCAGTGGTTATGCCAATTCAAACCCCAGCACCACGTACATCAGTGAAGTCTCAGATCAACAAAAGCCACATGAAAAACTAAATAAAATTGTTTCTCTCTCTCTCTTTCTTTCACTGTCCCCTTGTCTTAAAAAAATCAAGAAATGTCCAATAATCAATGACAAATTTTCTTGAAACAAAGTGATATGGAATCTCAACAAAGAAGTATAGATTATATGAAAAAATTAAAAGAACATAACTAGAAAGCATAATAACAGATTTTTTAAAAACTTGCTGAATTGGCTCAGAAGTACTCTGGAAATGACAGAGTATAGAATTGATGTATCTGAGGACACAATATAGATTTTACTTAATCTGAAAAAGAGATAGCCTTGAAAAGTTGAACAGAGCCTGGGGGGACATGTCAAATGAATGATTTGACATTTGTGTATTGCTCTGTAAGAAGAAAAGACAGGAAGGCTAAAGAGTAACCAGAAAAAAAAATAGATAAAAATTTCACCAAATTTGGTAAAAGAGACAGTCTCAGACTCAAGCTTGCAAACTTGAACTCATGCAAACCCAAAATAATCTATGCCAAAACACATCATAATTACACTTTTGAAAACTAAACATAAAGAAAAGTCCTGACAGTAGCCAGAGAAAAAGGACACATTACATATAGAAAACACAAGAGTTCAGAAGGAAGTGCCAACTATTTTCCAAGTTCTGAAAGAAAAGAAATATCAACCATTTAGTCTATTTGTAGCAAAGTTACCCTTCAGAAATCAAGAGGGAATAAACATTCTCAGATGGAAGAAAACTGAACGAACTGGTGGTGAGTTAGCAGTCATCTATAAAGATGAGCTGAAGGGATTCCTTCAACAGAAAGAAGATGAAAAACGGAGGAATCTTAGACTATCACGAAGGAAGAAGGAGTCACAGAAAAGCAGAAATAAGGCACAATAGACTTGCTTATGCTGGGCAAGCGAGAGACAGAGAGAATCAATTTTTATTGAGTTTTTCGCATGGCTTTTGTTGCTCTGACATTTAGTTGTGTACATGGGTGCTGGGGTTTGAACCCGTGTACTTGTGCATGCTGGGGAAGCACAATAATTACCGAGCCACTGTTCCAGCCCACACATATGTTTAAATAGTTGTAAAACAGGTTTTGGACCCTGAAGAAAGACCTCATCAGAGACTATTAGGTCCAATAGAGTAAAAATATCAATCCTGACATTGGCACCAAGAGGATGTGGTGAAACCACATCTCAGATATCCCCAGGGATTTTGAGAATTGGGTTCAGGGGCTGTGTAGCTGGAGGTGGCAACCAGAGGCAGAGAAAAGTGCTTCAGTTTAGTAAAGGGAGTCCCATTCTACCCTAGAATTAACTGGCCTGCAGATTGAAAGTGACTAGCCTGGTTCTTTTCCATTTTTTCTGGATGCCTCTGTTTCTGTTTCTGTTAGCTTCTCTTCTTACAGCCTCCTTCATTTCCTCTTCTGTCCATATACATTTTTTTCACTAGAATCAATTGAATTATTTTCTTCAAGACTTTCCATTGCTTCTAAGTAGAGATCAATTGATTTTTGCATTCTGATCTCATATCTTGCAACCTGGCTTGTCTATGAATTCAAATCAATTTTGTGTGCAATTCTTAGTACTGAATGTGCATAAAGTCATGCCAACTGCAAATGTTGAACTTTCACTTCTTTCTTTCCAGTCTGAACACATAATATTTAATTTTCGTGCCTAATTGCTCTGGCTTGAACCTCCAGCATAATGTTATAGAAATGGTGAACTCGAGTATAATGTTATGGGACTAGTGAAAGTGAATATCCTTGTCTTAGGAAAAAGCATCTGTTATGCATGATGTCATCTGCGGATTTTGCAGACATCCTTCATTAGGATGCCTTCCATTCTCAATTTGTTGAGTGCTTTTTACCATGAAAGGGTATTTGATTTTGTGAATTGCTTTTTCTGTATCTATTACATAAATTATTTGGGTTTTGTGTTTTACTGTATTGCTATGGTACCCTACATTGATTTTTTGCTTATTAAATATTTTGCAATTCATGCCCCAGTTGATCATAATATACAATTCTTTTTACATGTTGCTTCACGTGGTTAGCTAGTGATGATTGTTGTGCCTATACCATAAGACATGTTGGCCTACAATTATCTTTCCTTTTGATATCTTTGTCTCATTGAAGTATCAAGGTAACATTGGCCTCATAGAATAAGTTGGAAAGTGTATGCTCTTCATGTATTTTAGAAGAATTTGTGAAGAATTATCAATTCTCCTTCAAGTCGCTGTTAAAATTCCCCAGTGAAGTAATGTAGTTTGGGCTTTCCTTTGGGAGCAGTTGACTTATTACTTATTCTGTTCTTTTTTTCCTGTGTCCAAGAGCACTTTTGTTTTTCCATTATTAGTACTCATTATTAGTAGTGCATATCTTGCTAGAATTTTGCTACTGTATCAAGATTTTTCTCATCTTTTTGGCATACAGCTGTTGTTGGATTTCTTTAGCATCTTTTTTATAAGATTTTTAGTCGTGTGCTTTCATTTCTAATATTAAGAATTTGAGTCTTTAGTTAAGGTTGATGTAACTAAAGCTTTTTCAATTTTATTAGTCTTTTCAAAGAGTCATCTTTTGGTCTCATTGATATTCTCTAAACAATTTCTATTTCATTTATTTCTGTTCTTAACATCATTATTTTCAAGCTTTTGTATTTTGAGTTTAGTATATTTATTTTTTCTGATTTTTAAGGTCAAAGTCTAGGTTATTGATATGAGATTCTGAGACTGCTTCAGCTTCCTCCCATCAGTTTTGCTACACTGTAATCTCAGTTTCACTCATCTCAAGCTATTTTCCAGCTTCCTGGTGGTTTCTTCTTTCATCCATTGATTGTTTAGGAAAATTTCATTTAACTACTACATTACTGGGAATTTCACACACCTTCTCCTGTTATTATTTTCTAATTTTATTTCATTGTGTTTGTAGAATCCTTTTGGTATGATTTCATCCCTTAGAAATTACTGAGGATCTTTTACATTTTGATAGATTCTCTATCCTGGAGAATGCTCCACGTGCATTTGAGAAGAACATACAGCTTATAGTTCTTGGGTAAAGTAGTTTATAGACACCTACTATGGCTAGTTGGCTTATAGTGTTGTTTCCTGCTCACCTTTTTGTTTGTCCATCATTTAAAGATATTTTTAGTGTTTTTATTATTGTTGAATTATCTATTTCTTTCAGTTTCTTTAGACTTTGTTTCATGTATTTTGGGGTTCCATTGTTATGTCTAGTATATTCATAATTTTTACTTGTTCTTGATAAATTGACACATTTATCATTATAAAATATTCTTCTTTGTCTATAATAACAATATTTGAAAGTCTATTTTGTCTGTCATTTGTATAAACACTTTTACTCTTTTGGGGTACTCTTTTTGTAATATAACTTTTCCCATACAATTATTTATTTATTCATTTTGTTATCAAACCTAAACTTGTCTCTTCTAGGAAATACCTGTTGCTTTTTCCTTTTTAAGAGAGAGGGACAGCAAGAGAGAGAGAGAGAGAGAGAGAGACAGAGAGACAGAGAGAGAGACAGAGAAAGGGAGGGAGAGAAAGAATCAAAAATTTTATTTAGTTTTTCATGTACCTTTCATTGCTCTGATGCTGTTGTGTATGTGGTGCTGGAATTCAAACCCATGTCCTCATGCATGTCAGGCAATTGGCATAACTGCTGAGCCACCTCTCCAGCAAAAAGAGAGAGAGAGAGAGAGAGAATCAATTTTATTTTTTCATCTGGCCTTTGTTTCTCTGACAGTTGTGTACGTGGTGCTGGGGTTTGAACCTGTGTCCTCACGCATGCCAGGCAAGCACTCCAACTGCGGAGCCACTGCTCCAGCCCCCTTAGTTGTCTTATCTATTTTTTAAAAATCTATTTTGTCAACCTCTATCTTTTATTTATATTTTTCCAATTTTTTTGGTTCATTATAGTTTTACTTAATGATGGGATTTATTGTTACATATTCTTTTATGCACACATTTTAACAACATAATTTGACCAGCACTTTCCAGCACTTTCCCCTTCCCTCCCCACCTCCCATCCTCTGGTCCCTTTCCTCTACTGATCCGATCTCTGCCTTTTGTTTATTGAAACATTAAAACTATTTATATTTATGTAATTACTGGTGTCTTTTTTGCTCCCAAGTTCCTATCCTACTACCTTCTTCTGTGCTAAATAGATACTTTTCTATTATGTCATTTTAATCCTCTTTTATTTTATTTTGTTATGTCTTATTGAGTTATTTTCTTAGTGGTTGTCCTGGGGATTAAAATTAACATGCTAACTTAAAGCAGTATAGTTTGAGTTTACAAAGATGAAGACGTTAGAGAAGACGTAATGGATGATGGTAATAGTTGTACAATAATATGAATGCATATGAACTTAACTAGTTTGAAATAAAATGACGCGTCAACTTTGCAGATCAGATCACATCCTTTCTCCAGGGAGTGTCACAAACAACCTTTTGTTGTTGTTAATGCTGTTTGTTGAATGACTTTTCTATAAAGTTCTCTCTTCCGTGTGTGGAGACTGAAATCTGTACTCCATTGACATCTTGGGCAGCCAAAGATTGGACATAGATTTCCTCAAATTCCTTGAATCAATTAAGTCTTCAACTCTTTGCCAAACTATGTTGGGTCACGCCTTCAAAGCCCCAGCATCTGATGACTCTCCTCTCTCTTCACTTTCTAATTGCATGACACATGGAGATCAGCCAGAGGTGAGAGATTAGGTCCTTTTCAGGTTTCTTCCTGGTCTTGCAGACATCCTGCCCAGGGACAGCCCTTCTAAGTAAACAGGAATTGTGTCAGAGCTTTGCAAAGCCCCTGTGGGTATCTTATGCCCCAGATTTTGTTTTGAAAAATTGCAGCTAACCTTGCATTTGCCATAGCTATTGCTCACACCTTTGTTTCTTGGTTGTTATGCAATTGCATCTAATGCTTTTTCAACAAATACCATGGCAATAGGATTCTATTCACTGAGTAAACCCTGAATTGGACCAAATAAATACAAACTTTATTGTTAGGACGTTTTCAGGGCGCTGTCAGGGGAAATATAGTAGCAGTTCTTTCAGAATGAGGGTGCTTGGGGAGCTCCAAAATCATTCTTTCCCATCATGTGTGGAATGCACATTTCCAACATCCACCACGATTCCCACGTCTTCTGGTTTTCAAAGCTGCAGAGAACTTGGGAGTGGAAGGAAGAGAACAGGGCAAATTAAAAGGCTCCAAAGCTTGCTGTTTTTGCTGAAATTCAGACTTTAAAAAAACACTCCTTGGATACTTCCAAGCCTTTGGTTAATCTCTGAAGTTCTGAAAAAAGAAAAAGTAATTTTGACACATTTTACCAATATTCTAGTTGCTCTTAGGAGGAGCATATTTTAGGTAATCTTTCTCCACCATTTTGAACACACATTTTATGAGGGATGCTTTATAATAATAAAAAGTTAATTTATTAGGGAGATACTAGTCATTAATATGAGTTTCAAAATACATGAATCAAAAACGAAATAATCAAGAGGGTAATGGGAAAATTAACAGTAATAGTTAAGGCTGATCGATACTACTCTCAGCAATTGTTAAAGAATGAGACAAACTGTCATTGAGAGTATTTTGAACAATTTGAAAATGCAATCAATATACTTGATTTGAATTTTGAACAATTTGAAAATGCAATCAATATACTTGATTTGAATTTTGAACAATTTGAAAATGCAATCAATATACTTGATTTGAATTTTGAACAATTTGAAAATGCAATCAATATACTTGATTTGAATTTTAAATAATTTAAAAATGCAACCAATATACTTGATTTGATGGATTTTCCTAGGCTACTTCATCCAACAGTTGCTAAATACATCTTTAAAAATACACACAGGGTGTTTATGGAGAGACCATCTGTTAGATACCAAGTATCAATAAATTTATAAAAAATTAAAATAACAAAATATACAACCACAACAACATTAAATTAGATAGAAAAACCTTTGGAAAACCTCTGAATAGTTGACAGTTAAAGAACACCCTTGAAAATAATTCATGGTTAAAGCAGGAAATTTATTAAATGCTATCATTTTTGTAACAATGAAAATATAATGTATCAACTTTTGTGGATGCAGAAAAAGTAATGAAAAATTTATAGCTTAAGTGATTATGCTTCAAAAGAGGAAAGATATAAAACAAGTTTTCTTACTTTTAATTTAAAATTTGGAAAAAGAAGAAGAGCCAAGTAAAACCCAAAGTGGTAGAATGAAGGAAATAATAAGAGCAGAAATCAATGAAATACAAATAAGCACACAGTAGAGAAAACAAAGTCAAGATTTGTCCTTTGACAATATTAATAAAATTAGGAAGTTTCTGGCAAGACCAGAAAGAAAAAGAGAGTCAGTACAAATTACCAATATCAGGAATAATAAAGAGACTATCATTATAAATTCTAAAAACATCAAAAAGATAATGAGAATTTAATGCATGATATTATGATATTAAATTTGATAACTTGATGAAATGGACAAATTCTGTAGAAAATACAATTTGCCAAAACCAACAAGAGATAAAATAGGAAATCTAAATATTCCCATATACACTTTTAAAAATTAAATTAATCATCAAAAAATTACCAGTAAGAAATCTGAGTCTAGATAGATTCACTGATAAATTCTATCAAATGTACAAAGAAAAAGCATCTTACACAAACTCTTATGGAAAATAGATGTAGAAACACTTCCCAAGTATTGAGGCCAGTGTAACCCTGATACCAAGACCAAAGAAAGACATTACAAGCGAGGGAAACTACTATTTCCCTTACAAACAGACACAAAATTCTTAGCAAAACTGAAGAAAATGAATCCAAAAATATATAAAAAATATAATCATGATCAACGAGGGTATACCCTAGGATTTTGGATTATTTTAATATTTAAAAATTACTTCATGAGGACTGGGGAAGTGGCTTACCAGTAAAATGCTTGCCTGGCATGTGAGTGGACCCAGGTTCAATCCCTAGCACCACATACACAACCAAGTGGAAGAAAAACAAAAACCAGATGAAAAAATGAAAAAAAATTTAATTCTCTCTCTTTCTCTCTCTCTCAAAAGAGAAAAAAAATTTAACTCTCTGTTTCTCTCTCTTCAAAGAGGGGTTTGAACTCAGATCTTTGTGCATGCAAGGCAAGTGTTCTACCACTGAGCCACCTCTCCAGATCCTCTCCCTCCCTTTTAAAAAAAGAAAGAATTAATTCATGTAGTTTATCACACCAAAAGAATAAAGTGATATAATTATTCTTACAGAGGCAGGTAATCATTTGACAAAATTCGCTGTCATTTATGATTTGAAACTGCATTCTCAGCAAAATAGAAATAGAACGTAAGTGCTATAATATGAAAAAGGACCAATGTGATAATAATGGTAAAGTATATGTGTTATCACCAATTCTATTTCACATCACTCAGGAGGTCCTATCATGAACAATAAGGCAACTGAAAGACATGCTTAGCAAAAAGAATGGAAAAGAAAGGAAAATATACCAATCCATCATTACTCATACTAGGTAGTAAACAGATAGTTTAATAAAAACTAGAGAATCAGATTTAGTTTTTCAGTGATATGTATCAAAGTTTAAATGTACAGGTCATTTGACTTTATTTATTTATTAACTTATTTTTAATTGATATGTAAAAATTATACATATTTATGGGGTGGAATAAAAATTCCACTTCTGGAAGTTCTTCCCTGAGATGTACTTGGCACACATGGGAAATTATATATGTACAAAAATATCATTGTTCTCTATCTCTTTAAATTTAGCAAATGTTTGGAAACAACCTAAATATTCATTGGCATGGAACCGTCTAAAACATACTATGGGATAATCCGCAGCTGTACAAAGAATAGAATAAACACCTCAATTCGTTCTGTTATGGAATGACATGAGGAATATTTTTATAGCTGAAAAACAATCAGTTGCAAAATGGTGAATGGATTCTGGCCTCCTTCATTGAACTATAAACATCTAGTCCAATTTCACATCAAGACCCTCTGAGACCCTGGTAGAAACACATATTCTCTCTCCATCCTTGCTCTCTTCTGCATATATTGTAATGCATACCAAACAGATGAATGAATGACTCAAATCCCATTCTATTCCTTCTCCCACAGGGTTCTGAAATGCTCTGCTTCATTGCTCACAATCAACCAGAAACTATATTTTCTACACTTTTCAGCTCATGGCTTTCAATGCTATGCAGAGGCATGAGGCCACCGGCCAAAGGGCTAGATACGCTTCTGTGTTTGACTTTAGTGTGACCTAGGAATGTGATATCGTGCATGACATTTCCTTTTCTGTGCTTTTGTTTGTGCAACTGCTCAATGGGTGAAATGACAATACAGGGAGAAAGTATGGAACCCAGTGAAAATTGTTCTTAAATCTCTGGCTTCAGATTATGGACTAAGTATTTTATGAGGCATTCCCGCAATTCGGAAATACTATTTAAAAAACAAGTCATCACTTCTCAGTTTATTGTGTTGATTTATCCATCATTTTAATTAATGTTGCTTTCTTTATTGCTTAGGGTTTGATTGGAAAATAAGTGAATCGATAGCTCCTTGCATTGAAATTTCACCCCCAAATTCATCCCAACGAAACCAATACTTGGATGCATTACTCTTAGGTGTAATGTTGGACTTGGTCCTATGGGAATGTCAAGGTAGGTGAGGAAGACAGGCTCAGTTCACAAACATCTCCTAAAGGGAGAAGTCCGTGTCCTAGATGAAGGCAATGTCTGACAGCTGTAAGAGCACGCAGAGGCACAGAGAGCCCGTGCTGTTGAGGTGAAGGGAGGGGCTTGAACTCCGTTGATGAGGGAGCTCAAGCAATGGGTGGGGGATCTGAGCTCAGCCTTGCAGTTAGATGAGGCTTCAGGAGATAAGCTGAACACTGCGGCAGCTGGAAGCGCGTCACAGAAACACCAGGTCAGGAACTCACGAAGTGTGTTCAGGATCTGCTAGTGGAGCCCTTTAACAGACGACCAAGACATACAAGAGAGAGGAATGATATATAAAGCTATGTTGGTGGGATTCTAGGTGGAGACTTCTATGGACTTTGTGAAAAGCATTTGATTACATCTATGGCATAATAAACTAGGAAAAAGACTCCAGCAAAGTTTCCAATGATTAGTCATATTATGTTTGCTACATTTCCCACCATACCACCAGTACTTATAAATCCAAAAGAGAGGGAAAATAAAATACCTCTAAGGATCTTCATTGCTAATGTTTAGCATTCAACAAGTTGTAAAATAAACTCTTAAAGAAAGGAAACCAAAATCTGAGAGTCAGAGAGAGTTCTGGGGCTTAGTGTCATAGAGTGACACTCAACAAGGTTGTCACCACTGGAATCCATGCTTCTCCCCAAAGTGGGCAAAGACAGCATGAGTGGCAGAGCTAATTTGAAAGGGAGAAGTTTGATCATTCACATATTAAGTCTTTAAATACAGTCCTGCAGAAGAAGGGTCTACGTTAGAGAGGAAACACACTGAGCATCCCAGAGCTTCTGGATTGCTTTGCTGCCGTCACGTTAGGAATTGGAAGTGACTATAAGGAGGCCAGAGGAGCTTCACATCCTGGTAAAAATGAAGCAAATCATTGCTTCATAGAGTGCAGTCACCCCTTCATATCTTCAGGGGATTTATCCCCATAGGTACCAAAAATCTAGAAGCTCAAGATGCTTTCAGAAAACACTGCAATATATAACCCACATCCTCCCACATACTTTAAATGATCTCTAGATTACTATTTTTTTTGTTTTTTTTAGAAGTATATAGAGATACAATTGAGGGGGAAACATTATCAAACCAACAGTAATCAATGTATATATACTTTGTTATCCAGGGGTAATGCCAAAACATGGGTGACCACCTTGGGTTTCACCTGTTGCAGTTTCCCCCAGAAGAACTCCTGTGTTAAATGGGTATCTCGTGGAGGAATGACATCGGCTTCTGGGATGGTTCCCCCATATTCCCACTCTCCAGTCTCCTATGAGTTCTTCATACACCCTCCCCCTCCCCATCCCCCTCCCTACACCTCCAAGTATCCTATGGAGCCATCCCCCTATTACTCTGAAAGTCATTCAATTTGAAGTATTGTTAGGTTAGCCATCTGCCCTACTGCTTCCCCATATATTCTAGCATCAACAGATGAGAGAAACCATTTGGCCCTTGAGTCTCTGAGATTGGGATACTTCACTAAGCACAATTCTTTCCATCTCCATCCATTTGATATCAAAAGCCATAATATCATCTTCTCTAATGGCCGAGTAATATTCCATTGTATGGTTCAGCCACTATGGAAAGCAGTGTGGAGAATCCTCAAAAACTTAAAGATGGAACCACCTTATGACCCAGCTATCCCGCTCCTGGGTATTTTCCCAAAAGAGTTAGAATCAGCGTATTTTAGTGATGTGGCTTCATCAATGTTTATAGCAGCTCAATTTACTATAGCTAGACTATGGAACCAACCCAGATGCCCCTCACTCGATGAGTGGATAGATTACTATTTCTTAAGAGAGAGAGAGAGAGAGAGAGAGAGAGGAGAGGGAGAGAATCGAGTTTTATTGAGTTTTTCGCATGGCCTTTGTTGCTCCAACATTTAGTTGTGTACGTGGGTGCTGGGGTTTGAACCCATGTACTTGTGCATGCAGGGCAAGCTCTGTAACTGCCAAGCCACTGCTCCAGCCCCCTCTAGATTACTTATTACATCAATACAATGTAAATATTATGCATATATTGTTACACTGTGTTTTTAGGGAACCAAAAATGTCTCTAGGTGTTCAGTACAGACATGATTGACGTGGAAGGCTAATTGTATTATTTTTCCCAGTTATAATAACCACTTTAGTTCCTTTCATATCACTAGAGCTTTGTGGCTTTTAAAAGTTCTTTTGCAATATTATTCCATGAATTTTCACAATCCACTCTTTGTGTGCAGCAACAAGGGGAAGGATTATTTTTATTTGGTTTGACAGTGAAGAAGCTGAGGCCTAAAGGAATTTCACGACTTTTGTAAGATAGAGTTGCCAAATGGAGAAGGTGAGATTCACCTCAGGTTTGTTTTTATTCTGTAGTTAAAAAAAGAAAAAAAATCTAACTATCTTCTGCACTAAAGGCATTTATGGAATGCTGGATACACCACATATCCTGATTCAAAACCTCAGCATCCAGTGGTGTGATTCTAGTTCAAACAACAGGGGGATAGAGGTAATGTGTGGGATCTTTCCAGTCACTCATGTAGAAAAGTACCAGATAAATAAGACAAAATAAAGTTTTTTTTTCAGACACATAGTTGAACTTTGTGAAAGAAAGAAAAATTCCCATATGCCAGGAATAAAAAAGAACTTAAAACTAGAAAAGTAAACTTGTGGTCAGATTTTTTTCATTTGACAGGGAAGTGAAATCTGGATACAGGTTCTAGCAGCTGAAGATGGAAATCAGAAGTCCTTGCTTGGTGGAAGATGAGCTGGAGCATCTGCAGAAAGCTGAAAACTGGAATGCAGATGTCTACCCAGACCCTGAAATCCAAAAATGCTCTCCATAAAGCGGAAATCAGAACATAGAGGTAATGAGGAAGCTCATTGTCATCCTGGGGCTCTCAGCTGAAAAAAAGGAGAACAAATTTATTATTTAAGGTATCAAAACATGTAGAGGTGTGGCACCAAGCTCAAGTGCATGATGTGGGAATATTCAAGAAATTAGCATGAAGCTAGATCTGGTCATGTGCCCTGCGGAAGCAAAAGCCAGGTTCTATGGAACTTTCCACAGTCCAGGATGCCTGGTGAATTCAGAGATAAAGAAATCCTTTACAAGATGAACTTTAGAAGAGAATTACAAATACATAAGGACGCTTTCAACTATGAGTAAGAATCATCAGACACAGCAAACAAAAAAAATAGCACACATAACTTTGAGAGGGTCAAATATCTGAAAAAATTAAGTATATTTCAATGCATTAAGGAGATGAAGAAAAGATTGGAAATCCAAGGGGAGTAATACATTATATGTAGAAAGACAAAACAAAACCGATAACTGAAAACTAAGTAAACTGAATTTCCAGAACTAACAATCTAAAAATCAAGATAAATGAAAAGACAATGTACTAATAGGCTGGGTTCAACTGAAGAAAGAATTAATGATTGAGTGATTGAATGAAGAAATTGCCCAAGGATAGAAAATAGGAACCAACATATCAGACATATGTAGTAGAGAACAGGAAGGTCCAACATACACCTAACAGGATTTCTGAGCATAGACAGGAGAGAGGATGTGGGAGGGACCTTACGACAGCTGTCAGCTGAGGACTTGCCAGACATCATAAATCCTCAGCTGACTTTATATCCCCAGTCTTGAGGACAATGAACACAAAAGCATACCAAGTGTCATAGTGGGGAAACCATAGAACACTACAGACTATCAGGCATGAAGAGGAGGTAAGTGGTTAAAGGAGGAGTGGCTAATGAACTGCATGGTAGAGTCTCAAAAAAAGGAGAGTGTAGTCTCTAGGGAATGTCAGAAATAAGCTGTATTAGTCAGCTTTCTGTCACTATAAAGAAATGATGAAGGCAATTAACTTTAAAATACATAAGGTTTATTATAACTCATGGGATGTTCCAGAGTGAATCCATTGTTTGGGGGCTCTGGTAAGCATGGGACATAATGGTGGGAGCATGTGGCAGAGCAAAGTCCTTTGCTCATAAGGTAGGGAGCAGAGTGAAAAAAAAAACAGGAACAGGAAAAGAATGAGGTCCTAAGCCCCTTGAGGACAACCTTTCAATGCTCTAAGGACCTCTGACTATGCCTCACCTCCTAAAGGTTCCACTTTGGCATTGGGTATTACAAAGAGAGAGAATGAGGTGCCACCCTGAGGAACAAGCCTTTATCACATAGACCTTTGGTGGACACTCATCGAAACTGAAGTTTAGGCTCAGTGAGATGGCCACTGTAGAAGCACAAGGGAGCAAGATGGGAAGCAAATAGAGCTGAGAGGTTGGGGACAGAAGTGGGACAAACATGATAATCGGCTTGGAAGAAATGCAATAAGTTGGCATGGGTGTGTAGGATGGAAGTGGCCATGGCAGGAAGGAAAGCTGTAGTAGGAGGTGGGACCCACTCTGGTATGTCATCTCTTCCTCTAAGACAAGGGTAGTCCCCATGATTTTCAAGGTGACATTCACATTTTTAAAGTACTCTAGCTGTTCTGTGGGGGATGGATAGGGAGTGAATAAAAATGGCAGCAGGAACACGAGGGAGAAAATAGTCACCACAAGGTGAGGTGGGTGCTAAGGGTCTGAACAGAGCCAGGGAGAGGGGGTGTGAAGGAAAGGAGCCAGCCCTGGAAGGGACATGTAGGATGCAGTGCATGTAGGGAGAGGGATAGGGGCTGAAGGATGACTTTCATGTGCCTGGGTAGGAAACAGGGTGCCAGGTCCCTTGACACACACCACACAAGCTTCTGGCCTTAACAGACATGGATTTTATATGTCACTGACTCATCACTATTCTATTCTCTCTTTTTAATACCCAATGCCAAATATTATCCACTAGCAATGACTAATTCACTATCATGAATCATCTTGAAAGGAAATGTGTGCTTAGTTTGGGGTTCGAGGGGCATAGGATGTTCTTTGTAGGTAATGTTACATGAACTTGTAGCAGAAGAATGTTTAAACTGTTTATCCGCTATGTAGGGATAAGAAAAAAAAGTATTTCGTACATATGCGGAAGCCTAGAACTTGTAAGCAATAGAATTTGTGGTTGGGGGTCATGGGGAAGATGTTGTTTATAATCATGGCGATATCTCGGATTCCTAAGAGGAGTGACAATGGCAGACATGACAGGACTCTGCTGAAATCCCATCTGCTCTTACAGGAGCATGGAGATGTGGGGTTGGCCCTGTTGATTCTCCCTAGGCTTCCTGATGGGGTCATGGCAGATGCAAGGTTCTTAGTGCAGAAGTAAGAGGGAAACAGTTTTTACCTGAGAGAAATTACAACGTCAGGGGTAGACATCATTGCTGAACCCCCAACAATAGCAGAGACTCTTCATACATGAGTCTAAAGAATCTACATTTCAAAGACTTTTATGAATATAGCTATTTTAAAGGTGGGAAATGAGATTCAGAAAAGTACCTTGGCCAGAGCCTTGGGCTGGGAGAGATGCTTTGAAGGCACAAATGTGGAATTCCTGCTACGACTGCACTCAGAGTCGAGTCCCCATTGGCAGTGTGGTGGGCCAGCCCCCACTTCTTCATGAGGGGACTCGTGGACATGGCCAGTGGAGCTCAGGGCAGGGGCCAGGCCTGGCTCCTCCGTGCCCCCACTTCATGGTTTCCAAAAACCATTTAACCTCTAAATGCCTTGTCCTCCTCATCTGTGAAATAGGAATCAAATTACTTCACTGCAAATCTCTCTGGCCAGTGACATTTTAATGATTAATGACATAATGGAGGGGGTGTATCAGCCTCAGGGCAGACCCATTTATTAGGGAGCAGAGTCCACCCCTCCTTGTCCTCCACTCTGCCAAAGTTTTAAAAAAGTTAAATAAGCTAAAGGAAAAATTTTTCCAGAATTTCATTGCATAACATTTAATAATTACCAACTAATTTCATCTAAAACTCTTTATCTTAGTTAATAATGTCTGATTACTCTGAGAAAAACTGACTTGATTTTGGCGTTGGCATAATTGTCGAGATCTTAACCAGACTTAGCTCTTTTATTCCCTAAATAAAAGGGATTATGTGCAAAGTGACATTTCAGATTACCATAGTTTCCAAACACCTATAAGGCTCTGAGGTTTAGTCATTTCTCCAGGGAAAGTGTGGGGAATAACTTAAACAATTCCAAACCAGCCTCAGCTTGCTATGACATTTCCATACATCAGGGCTGCATGAATCTGAATGTTTCTCTTAAAAGTTAAAGTTGAGAGTTAGCACAGAGCAGTGTTATTAATCTTTGAAAATATTAACAAATACTCATAAAGAGTCATTAGATTGGATACTTAGTCATTGTTCTACGTGGGGTGAGGTAATTGGTGTCTTTCTGGGGTCAGTTTGGAACCTAGAGGGGCATATATGCACAGTTGCCTCTCAATATATAAAAGGGATCGGGTCTAGACCCCCATCAGGATGCCAAAATCTGAGGATTTTGGTGTAAAACTTGCATATAATCCATGCATATCCTCCCATATGCTTTAAATCATCTGAAAATTATTTGTAATATCTGATATGATGTAAATGTTGTGAAGATAGTTACACTGAATCATTTAGGGAGTAATAACAATAAAAAATGTGTGTACATACTCAGTTCAGATGCAATTCTTTCAGTTATTTCTGTCCCAGTTGACTGAATCTGTGGATACAGTACTTACAGTGTTGACTGGAAACAGATCATATTAATCCAAGGTGAACAGTGCCCCGAGGACGAGCTGCTTTAAGAGGAGAACATGAGATTAGAATTGGGGACTCATGCTTGTGTGTGGGTTTGGTCTGAGGACCTATTCTTGCAGGTGGTATCTGGATATCAGAGTCTTTTATTCATTTAACAGGCTTCATGGAAGCATGACTATATACCACAGTGGTGGTGAAGACCAATAGACACCAGACTTGTGCAAAAGTCAGAAGCCTACAGGTGGGACGACTGGGGAGGCCGGGCAAGAGCACTTCCCACTAAAGAGGAAGCCCATCTCTGCACTGGAGACACCACAATGAAAGTGTGAAGTGCTTCCAAGAGACCTCGAAATCTGAAATTTTATATAAAGTATATTGATTTTCAAATATTGGCAATTGATGGCAAAATCATAATTCTCTCAACACTGTGCACAGTGTTGGGCCAAATAAAGCCGGTTAGTGACCTCTGGGTGCTATTCCTAACCTTAGAAGCTCTAGTTCCATCAACCGCTCCCATCATTGCTCAGAGGCAGCCCTTTGGCATCTGGGTAAAAGTGCTGCTCCTGCTTCTGAACACGTAATGACTCAGTCATGGTTCTTATTTGATGACATAGCAGCATCATTTCGTAAAGGGAGGGGTTCTGTTTTTAATTAAGAAGTATTCTGATGTAAACATAGTGTTTGAGAAGGCCAAATTAAAAATGTATATACTTTAGGTGGCCAGCCAAATGTTCTGCTACACAATCTGTTATTAGTTTTTCATTCTTCCTGCCATGGAATCCCACTACACACTATTTAAACTTTCAATCTGTTTGTTCTAAGAGCTTTTTCTTTCAAAACGGAGCACTTTGGAGTCACTATTAGAAGATGGTTTCTGCATTTGTAGAGATGTATTGGGAAGGAGGGGGGAGGGAAAAGGATGGGTAATTGGGGGGCTCTTGAGGATAAATCTAATTTTCAGAATTTGTATATATATTATATTATTTTGTCGGAAGCTTGTTTGATTGTTCAACAAATAAATTTCTGAATAAAATAAAATAAATTAAATTAATAAAAAAAGAAGATGGTTTTCTCTGTATTTCTGTGTTATTTCCCTCCGTGAGCAATGTAATAAAGACAAACGGAAGAGGTGGAGTCCCCCATCAGCAAGTCCTTCAGTCCAGGATGAGACACTTGTGCCCTAAATGTCAGTCTGACCCACTGTGGCAATCCTGGGATCTTGGTGGCCTTGGGTCACCATCTTTCAATGTTGCTGAAGAACATTGCACACATCTATCTGTCTAGCTCCCATTTAAGTCAACAATTGTCTGTAAGCCTTGTTTTTCATACAGAGATATGAAAGATTTAGTGATGTCAGGAAAAAATATCTTTCTCATTTTCCTGCTTATTTACATATACTGGGTAGGATGCCCCAGCAGGTCTTTCCTATAGTTCACAAGCTAGTAAGAAGTAAGTGCACTTCAAGGACTCTTCCACATATCCCCAAAGGCAAGTCTAAGTGAGGCACAGAAAACCAGAAGGCATTGGCTGTGCCTCCTTGGAGCCTGGAAGACCAACTTGGTCTCAAGGAAACACAGCTGGTCCAGATGTTTCTCTCGTCTCCTGATAGGTGTCTGCATTTGAAATCAGGAAGGGTAAATTGCAAGACGGCAGCGACTTGACGTTTGCAATTTTGTCGCCGAAGAATATTAGCTGGATCCACGCTCTGTTTCTTTTTGAGTAACACCATCTCCTGCCTTGAAGAGAAGCTAAGAGAGAAGTAAGAGAGAGTTCAGAAAAATTTCAGAGCAGTGAGAGTTGATCTGCGTGGAAGTGAAACATAAGAATATTCATATTTGAGAACCACAAACCTGATTTGTTAGCCTTAGTTTGAATTTCTCTGTGATTTGGGGCACTCACTGTAACCACTGCAACTGAATATAGATATTGACAGAGACCTCTGAGAAACCAAGCCTGTCTACCCCAATTACATTTCATGGCTTAATGAGAGCAAATGGGGACTTAGACCAGCAGAAACTACTCATGGTCCAACCAGACAGTTTCTCTAGGAAATAGATTTACTGAAAAGAGCTCTAGACTGCTACTTGTTTTATTCCCTGTCACTCTGATGTCTTCCCTCTTTTGATTTTAGCAGTTATAATTATTTGGTGGAAAATCCAATGATATTGATAACGCATTTACCAAATAGCTTTAGCCTCATTGTAGGGAACTAACAACAGATTCAGTCATAAACCAGAGTATTAATTATAAGTTCAGCCTTTTTCTTAAAGAATGGGCTTTCCCTAAGGGCAAGCTATTCATTCATATGTTCACCTTTACTTGAATAAAAGAAAAACATAAAATGGATTTTAAGGTCTTTGGAGGATGAGTACAGGGTACAGAAATAGAAAAATATGTGCTTATTGAAGGTATTTCTGATCATGCTTTTCAAAGAAAATGCCCAAACTGGAAAAAGCCCTACTCAGGGGGATTTTAATATCTCGTGGTTTCAATCTCTCACATTCTACTCACAAAATCCTCATTAGGGTCTCAAGTTTCCCAGTTACCACATAGCTACTACAGCTTGGATTTAATCAGCAGCAGATGCTCGTGAAGAGGAAGGAAGGACCATCTCTGCCCTCTGGTAGCCCTTCCATTAGTGAAATATTCACCAAGAAAACAGTGTCCGAATGCAAACAAACAGCATGGACCATATCCTTGCTCCACTTCTAACCTCCTGTGATCTTTGGCTTCTGTTCAGTAATTGCATTTATTTTGACTTCATTAAAAAATGTGAGAGATGGAATTTCACCAGGTCTAAAGTTCAAAGATTTACAGCTCTGATAACAGCGGAGAGAGTTGTCTTGGCATTCACATCAGTTTGGGGTCAGAAGCCTTGGTTTATTTAGGATGTTTCTTGTGAAGGAGATAGTGAAGCCTCCATCTATGTTGTCGGCAATTTACCGACATTATGTCACAATCAGTATCCTCCCTTGATCTTTTCAATCACTCTGAGTTAATTGGGATCATTTTCATTTTACACATTGCAAGTCACCTGATTTTGTCACTTTGTGACATGAAAGAGAAAGTGCTTCTAAGGTATCCCAGATTTAAATAAGCAACTATTTCCATGGATAGGTTTCTATAAACTCAAAGTGCTCCTTCCTTGTACCGAGTCCCTCATGCTGCGCCCACAAATACAAACACTTAAAGCCTTAAGTCCAAATAGTGTCACTTATAATAGACAGGTCAAAGAAGAGGCAAGAGGTTTACAATTTTACTATTATACATGAAATTAAAAATCCAATTTGAAAAAATATTTATGAATCTGTATTATGAATCTATGTTACTACTGTTTTAAACTACATCTAGTAATGTAGATTTGTGAATTATTTTCAAAATGAGAATCAACATCTGCAGGTGTCTTCTATTCTGTGTTCCCCAATGTTCACACGCAATAGAGCAATGTCATGTGAAGTCTTCATCACTAGATGGGCAAGGTCCTCTTGTTCTGAGTCTACCCTGGCAGGACTCTCCCAACTAAAGGGAGTCATACAGTTGTCCCTGGCAGTACAGCATTCTAAAGGAATTACTGAATCGTAAAACCATATAAAATATCTACCAAACTCTTAAACAGGGATGAGAAAACTAAGGTTTAGAAGGGTTGAAGTGTCTGAACCAAGTCAGGGTTAGTATGTATGATAAATATGGAGAAGAATATAGATTGGCTTGCTGAATGACAGTCCTGACTGATGGGTCAAGAGCATAGCAGAGAACCACTGAAATGGGACACGAGACATACTCTAGGAATAAGAAAGGAAAGTTAACCACAGCAGATACAAACGGAAGATGTTGAGTACAGCAAACATGTATTGCAAATGGGGACACCTGTTGAGGAAGGAAGGTACCCCAAAGATGCTCCAGGCAAGAAGTACATTTTGTGAACTTCTGTTCTAAGCGTCTTGATGTCCTCAGCTGACTCGTTCAGAAGGGCATTGATAACAAAGTTCATGAGTTCTAAGTCAGCTGAACAGCCAGGACATCTAGGTCAGAATATTTTCTCAGTAAAAACAATACATTAGGCCTTTTCCAATTACAGTCATCGGAATGTCACAGTTCATGATATTCATGTAAAGTTGAAATTATTATTATTATTATTATTAATTATTGTATTTCAAAATGATTGCATTTTCTTTTCATTGTGAATAGAAAACAAATTCCCTAACGGTCAAACTTAGGTGATTTTTTTTTTCTTTTCCTGTTCAGTACTTTCACAACTTTTAAGAGTAGTTCTGAAATTCAGTGTAAATGTGATTGTTTTCATTTCCTCTGCTTATTTTTATCAGATGATGATTTTAAAAAATTGTCCTTATTGGCCTCGACCGAAAAAAATTGTTCAGATCAGGCATAGTATTAGCACTAATTTATAGCTTCATATTAATGTGTCCCAAGTTCAGGATGACAAATTTCTTTGAAATTCAGGACTGTGTGAGATATAAATATTGGTGTCATGGTAACTGGTGGATGTCAGTGTCTAACCCCGCAGCTTCACAAAGTTGAATTCATTGAGAATCCAGCCAGAGAGAACTGGTCTCGTTTCTTTCCTAAACACGCCAACAACTCTTTCACCATCTCTCCCACAGAAGAACGTTGTAATGACTTATATAAACATAAAATCTGACACTTTAGGGAAAAAAATCACAATTATATGAATATTCTTGGCTAGTATAAAACGAGAGGGGGAGGAGGAAGGGAGAGAGAGAGAAATGGCATAAATCTGAAAAACTGAAGTTGTAAAAGAATACTAACCATACAGATAAAGACCTCAACATAAAAAAAGAATGTGTTCCAATTAATATGTTTTAAAATATTTCTGAAGTGAGCTATTTCCCAGGGAAAAAGAAATGGCTAAGATTAGCTAGAGAAACATAGAACTTGAATAGAATTATAGTAATAAAGATAAGAGTGACAGGAGCATGGTAAGAATGTCTCTCTAGTAGCAATATTGATTTTTTTAAACACTGTCAGTGTTTAACATTATATTAAACTGTTTCAAAAAGCATAGAAATGTGAAAATTTTCCCAAATAACTTTTCACGTCAGCATAACTATGGTATTTAAATCTGAAAAACTAAAACAAATAAGAAATACTTTGGTTATGAACGGCAAGGCACAAATATTACAATGAAGACTAGCAAATAGCATTCAGCCTCAGATTCAAAGAATAACATTCCACGTCTAAGTTTTTCTCAGGAAGACATTCCTGATATATTAAAAATAAATTCATTAGTAGACACCTTACTATAAATTGGCCAAAAGGGAAGTGATGTAAGTTCACTTAAAAAAACTATGAAGGGTCAATCAATAAATTTCAACATATATTCCTATGAAAACTGTGGGTAAATCAATAATAAGAATGAAAAGGAATAACTAACAAAATTCAACATTATCATATGAAATTCTTGAGATATTGCATTTAAAATCAAATGCAAGCAAGAGTGTCTATTTTTATTTACTGTCCTCCTGGAAGTTCCAGCCACTACATGGAGAAACTATATGGAGACAAAATAAGAGATACAGCAATTGTAAAGTAAGCAAAAGTAAAAGCTTTTGCCTAAGTTGCCTCGGGGATCACAGTGCTTCTACAGTTATCTGTTTTCTATTGCTGTAACGGAACACTAGAGAGTGGGTGATTTATAAAGAATAAAGGTTTATTTGGCTCATAGTTCTGAAAACTGGGAATTGCAAAACCAGGCATCTATTCAGGGGATCCTTCTTGCTGGAAGTGACTCTACAGAGTCCTCATGTGGCACAAGGTATCAGATGGAAGATAAGACCCCACTTACTGGGGTTTCTCTCTTCCTCTCATAAAATCACTAATGTGGTGCTGGAGCAGTGGCTCTGTGGTTTCGGCGCTTGCCTGGCATGCCTGAGGATGCAGGTTCGAACCCCTGTACCACATACACGGTGGAGTGTCAGAGCAACGAAAGCTACAAGAAAAACTAAATAAAGTTGATTCCCTCTCTCATTCACTGTCCCTCTCTCTGTAAAAAAATTAATAAAGTCACTAATGCAATAATGGGGCTCCAACCTAACAACCTCATCAAATCCTAATTACTTTCTAAGGGTCCCACCTCCAAATCCTACTAACATGACTTGAATTAAGGTTCCTATGTGTGAAGGTCAAGGGACATATTTAAACCATAGCATTAGCATTATATTCAAATATGATACTTAACATTGGTACATGAAGCCGGTCATCCTAGCCTTTCCCCGTCATGGAAAAGTAGACAAGGTAAAGCAAGTGGTGTCAAATTCCTCTGTATGCTTTGCTATGGTCAACATATTTCCTAAATTCATATGTTGAAGAACTAATGCCTAGTAACTCAGAATATAATTGCATTTTGAGTTTAAGTGGAAGCATTACAGGGGTCCTAATCCGATTTGACTGGTGTCCTTATAAGAAGAAATCAGGACACAGGCATACACAGAGAGAAAGCCTCATGAAGACACAGGAGAAGATGCCCTCTGCAAGCTGAGCATGGGGGTCTCACCAAACCTGCCGACACCTTGTTGTCAGGCCTCCAGGCTCCAGAACTTGCAGTCTGTGGTGCTTTGTCCTGGCAGCCCAAGCAGATGAGTTTGCCGTTTTTGCTCAGTGTGCTTGTGTGCTGTATGAGGACGGTGTTCAGTGTCTTGGGTTCAGCTGCTTTGTGACCCAGTGTGCTGCACAGATACTTGGTGGAAGAGTAGCGAGATGTTCTGAAGCTCAGTAATCACCAGCCAGCCCAACGAGGCCAGGTTCAGAGCTGCTGCTGAACACACTAGATGAGATGGAGGCTATTGGGGTGTGTCCACAACTGTGATTCCAGTGAGAGGAGAGAAACAGTCTCTTTCTTTCCAAATTCACAAGACCCTTGGTGCTTCCAAATTCTCTGCAACGTGGTTGGTTCTCCCTCCAGAAGTCCACATGAGTTAGTCATTTGGACCAGCGTGTTATCAAATTCCATAGGCTCTCTCTACTCCTAGGTCCATAAAGTGGGTAGATTCTGTCAGTCTCTCAAGAACCTGAAACTTCTTGTGTTTCTGGAATAGTTCTGACACTGATGGCATATATATATATTTTTTTCTTAGTTCTGACTAATGCACTGAAAACCCCTCCCCAATTGAGAGGCGATGTTGTTCTAATGAGGAACAGATGAAGGGCACAAATGTTTTAGTTGAAAGAAACTCTGAGAAAGAGGAAAATACCAATACTGCCAAATCCTTTCGAGTTACAAGTTCAAAAACAAGTTTCATTCAGCTGTTGGTTTATACTTTGGTAACTCTATCGAGGAGTGGAGAATCATATAGAGTTGACACAGACAGGAATTTAGTCACGAAACCACCACTCTCGGATACATTGAACAGAAGGCATCTTCGTTTGTTCATAGAGCTTAAGATTCACTCTAAGAAAAGCTGCAGTAATCCAGACCAAAACCCATGACAAATCATCATGTTTTAGCTGGGTGGGGAAAATGCAATGTAGCAAAGAAAGCCAATTGAGAGTGTGATGTCTTTGTTCATACAATGTCACACACAATTACTTTGCCATGAGGGCTCTGAGCCACGTATGATGCGCCAGAGAGACACACAATAGATCCTTTCACATCTCCCTTCATTTGCTCAGCTGTGCATGGTCTCCGATCCTTCTTAGTGCTTTTCCCTGTGAGAGCGCTGGGCATTGTTCCTGGAGAAATTCTGATGACAAGAAAAAAAATAACAAAAGCTGTGAAGTTTCTTCTCTCAGCTCTCATGCAGGATCATAAAGACGTGTACATAAATCCCTGTAACGCAAAACCAAATTGTTGGATATTCAGCAACAGTACTGTTTTTTATCAAACGACAAAGAGGAGGCGTGGTATCAGAGAACTAGGTTTAGGGTTGAGGATGTGGCTCAGGTGTAGAGCCCTTGCCCAGCACTGAAAAAATAAATAAACAAATAAAACAAAATAAGGAGGTGAGACAGACACCCAGGTTTGACTTTTTTTCTTCTTTTTTATTAAGAAATTTAGTTATTGTATGATCAAAAATGTATTTAAAGTAGCAATATGATTTGCATATATTTTAAAATCAGAATTACTCCCCCAGATCCCTCCCTATTCTCCCTCCTTCTCCCCTCTCTCATTGGCCCCCTCTCCCTCCTCCTCAAATCTATGATTGCCCTAGATTATGTGTTGCTATGCCTTTGTTGGGTCTAATATATAACTACCTAAGATTGATTACCTAAGACCACCTCTTCTTTCTTACCATCCCTCCACCTCAATTCTGACCCTGAATTCTGAAAAATTTCCTCAGAAGTTATAAGCATTGGCTTAAAATGAATTGAAAACATTTTTAAAAGAAAAGGTTCTTTAAACATTTTTTAACGTCTCAGATCCTTTCCCCTTACAGTGTTTTATTCTTCCTAATACAAAAAGAAATCAAATTCATTAAGAAAATTTGAAAAATACAGAAAAGAAAAAGAACAACAACAAAAAAATCCTAGAGTCTCACTCAAGTGGTTGAAAACCTCTAGGATTCACTTTGGGTATAACCTTACATACCTTTCTTATTAAAATTAAATTATATGCATTACTATTATTTATCTGAGAAATTATCCCAGAAAATCTACTGAGGGATGGTCATTTGTTCCAGCTTTTCACGAAGGTCTACATAACAGGAAGAGTAAGCTAAAATGTAATTAGATTTATAGACATTAGGAAGAGTATCTGAAAAACCAATAAAACTAGATATTTTGATAGTGTAAAATATATAAATATATTTGGTCTTCATCTCAATCTTGGCATACAACTCCTAAGATCTTCTAAGATATAAGTGATTTTTCATATGCTAATGATGGACTATGGCTGGCAAATCCTAGGTAACTTTAAGATGGGGCTGAAAACTGAGACTTTTGTCCCTGCCCCCAGACTCTGGAGGGAGACAGTGACTGGTGGGTAAATTGATCACCAATGGCCAATGATTAATCAATCTTGCCTATCTAATGAAGTCTCCGTAAAACTCCAAAAGCACAGGATCAGAGAGGCTTCTAATTGCTAAGCATGTGGAGGTGCCTGGAGGGGAGGATCCCAGAGCAGGTGTGAAGGTTCAGCCCCTTCCACATAACCTTGCTTACGCATCTCTTCATCAGTATGCTTTGAGATATCCTTTATTTCTTGTTTTCTTATTCTAGTAAGTTAATCAAATTAGAGGGGGATTTGGGGACTGCGTACTCACAGTGAATCAGTCAAAAACATAGGTAAAACCACCTGAGACTTGTGATTGGCATCTCAAATGTGTTAGGGGAGGGATGGTCTTGGGGACTGAGCCCTCCATCTGTGGGATATGAGGTCATCTTCAGGTAGGCAGTCAGAACTAATTGAATTACAGGGCACACACCTAGTGTCCATTGTGGAGTGTGTGTGTTCGGGGGGAACTCACATGTATCAGAAGTGTTTTGTGGTCTGAGAGTACGGAAGAAACCGAGTTTGGCATTTGTATATTCTCAGAGAGATGGATCAATGTTTACAAAACTATCTACCAGTATGCAAAGAAAATGACCCAATTGTTAGATATTTGTTTCTGACCCAGAGTTTGCTTGACCAAATTGTGTTTTCTAATTTGAATACAAGCTAGTTTATTAGGCCAACTCATGTAAGACTAGCCTAATATAGCCAAAATTGTGTACATCATATCTAAGAGACTTTCTTAAAATTTGATCCCCTTTGTCTCTGTCTTCTCTTTAGGCCCCTTGGAATATCCCCTGATTCTCCACCTGGCTTTCTGCTTTGATTTATGTTTCTTTGAAGTCCCTGCTCCTGAGAAACTCAAATCTGTTGGACAGAAAACTAGGGATGTATATAAAGTGTGTAGTATCCAGTGGATACCTTTTCCACTCCCCAACAAAACCCAGGACACACCTACTGCTATCTTCTGAGTGTCTTATTCAAGAATATACATAGTGTGTACTTGAAAATCTCTTTTAGAATTTAAAAGTCATAATATGATCTCCTTTTCCCCCAGGTAAGAATTGAGGCTACTGAGATGAAGAAGGTGTGTGTGATTTGCCCATGTACTGAGATAAACTTGACACAGGTCTGTTAAACTTGACACAGGAAGTTAATGGCTGTACAGAGCCTGTTGCATGAGTAGGATGTGGAAGCTAGTTTCGCATGAATATGAGGGAATTTCTTAAAAACTAGGCACAAAACTCAAAACCCGCAGAGTTTTCAAATTCTATTATGGCAAATTCTTTCACAAACCTTAAATTTATAAATGTAAATAACATTCCTCTGGTCAATTCAGAGCTATTATTTGGTAGTTAAGAAAATAGACTACCCAAGGAGCAATTGTTTTTGTGAATTTGGTTGGCACAACAATATGTATTTTGCAAAAAGTCAAAGCAAAATTATTGACAGGGGGCCCTGTTGCTCAATGTGGCTACATGTGTGTGTTTGCTTGATCTTGGTGCACAGGACTTGGAGAAAGTGCTCAGGTCAGGATTGGAAGGTGCCAGAGTGTCTCCGCTGGACACCAACAGCTTTGGATCAGAGCTAATAGATTGTAATTAATAGTGTTCCTCTAAGGAGCAATTATTACTGGGAGCATTTCCCTTTCACTTAATCCTCAAAACAAACCTACGGGGTACACATCATTGTGATTTTGTAAATTGAAGGATTGAAGGATAAGGACCCAGTCCAAGATCACTAGCTAATCCTTGGAGCTGAGCCCAGGCAACCTGATTTGGAGTCTCCCAAAGACATCCAGCACTATTAGATCCAATGCCAAGGGCAGTAATCTGGAAAATCAGTCCATATAATTCCTACAAATAACAGAAAATAATTTTGGCTAAGGGAGGGGAGGGAAATATACTGTGCTCATTCCATGTTCATGTGAATTCACAGGCTATTCCTAAGCACCCTTTCCAACTGCAGAGTCAGGAGGAGGGAGAGTGGTCTGCAGGGCTGCGAACGTGGTCCCTGTGTCCATCTATATCATCAGATCCACGGACCTTCAGTCTCTGAAGTTTCCCACCTGTACCTGCCTCCTGCTCCTGCTCTGGAGGCCCCTTCCACACCCCAGAGTGTTTTCACCTCCTTTTTTGGAATCAAAAGAGCAAAGGCTGGGAATGCCACTGTGGTTCCAGGAGGAAGCATGAACCCCCCCCCCCCCCCGTCAGGGAGAGCTGCCTGAAGTGGTTGGTTCTTAAATATTGGTAGGGTTGCCACCAGGCAGCAGTGAGTGAGGAAAGGTTTACTTGGGAAGGGTGGGAAAATCTCACCAGCAGAAATTCCTGCCCTGGAGGGCTAGCACAGTCAGAAGCAGGGGTGTGAGAGCTCACAGGAGCCTGGAAGGGTAAGGAGGGAGCCACTGAGAAGAGTGGAGTCAGGAGCAATGTGGCTTTCAACCTGTCTGTCCTCTGCATCTCCTCCTCTCCAAACCTACATAAAGCCCATGCTTACATGATTTGTTATGGTGAGACCATTAACCATTTGGCCCCTTCTAACAAGATAATGAGGTGAGAAGGGCACACAGTGGAAGAATCCAAAAGCCAGCCTGAAAAGTTTCAAGATTCTGTAATAGGAGCAGTGTGTGTGTGTGTGTGTGTGTGTGTGTGTGTGTGTGTGTGTGTGATGGGGAATACAAAAAAAGCAGTTGTGCAAGAGGGTGGCATAATATAGGTGTGGTAGACCTGGGGGTTAGCAGATGAATTGGAAAAAGAAGAAAGAAAGACCAGAACAAAGGGGGTAAGGAAGGGAGGAAGAAAAGAGAAGGAGAAAGGGAAAGGAGGGAGAGAGGTGAACAGAAGGAAGGAAGGGAGGTAGGAAGGAAGGGAAGGAAGAAAAGGAAAGGGAAGGGAAGGGAAGGAGGGTGGGAGAAGGGAGGGAGATAGAAAGTGAGGAAGGGAGGGCAGGAAGGAAGAGAAAGGGAGGGAAGAAGACTGGAAGGAAGGGTAGAGGAAAGGGAAGAAGGAAGAAAGGAAGTCAGGAAGGGAGAAAGGAAGGAAGGAAAGAAGGTGAGGAGGGATGGGGGATGTAGAGAGAAAGGGAGGAAGGAGAGGGGAAGAAGGATAATGGAAAAAGGAGATAGAAGCCCTATGCAGAGGCAAAGGGCATATTCAGGCAGTGGAGAGGGAATAGAAGGGACCAGAATCTTCTGGATGCTTCTCTCTGAAGAGCTTGAGGAATTTACACAGCCACAGGTTGACCACTCCATCTCCATGTTCCTCTCCATATCTCACAGGGGGCAAGGGGAAGCTTTCTGTTCTGAAAGAGGAGAAATAATCTAATAGGAAGAAAGCCAAAAATAAAAGTGACAAAATTGGTAATAGATGTGTAGGAAATGCTTGAGAAAAAAAGAAAAGATTCTTTTAGGTTACATCATGAATACAGTGAATTCAACACCTCTGAGGTTATTCATTGTTTTGGTTGTCTTGGAATATAAACAAAAATCCAATTTGTATACCTAACCTCTGCTCGGCTCTGACTGTGCAGTTGGTATTCTGGCCATGGCAGGGCCAAATAAGACTCAGGCACTCGATTCATGTAGAAAGGAGGAAGGTGCTCTTAAGAGGTGGGAGAATGAGCCCCTCAAAGTCCAGCCACGGTCAATGCCCACTGCACTCATCCCCTCGATTGCAGTGTGGTTTCTTTGTGTGCAGGGATAGAGAACATTTTGAAATATTTACATAAGATACTCTTTAGCTTTGCAACCTTCACCTACATAATTGCCAGTGTTGGTCTGATCCTTGTGTTCAGCTAATTGCACATGAAGGTCTCTGGCGAGACAGTCAGGATCCAATGTCAACCGCTGGCAAAAGGACAAATGGAGAGAAACCTCAACACAAACAGTGTCCTTTTCTGTCCATGGGAAAAGGCCCTTCCAGAGAATTGGAGGGGGACAATGATTCTAGCCAAACTAGGGTGTGTGTTGCAAGACAGGAAAGAGACTGCAATCCCAGCTGGAGATTCCACCACCTCAGCCCAGGATTATGCTGCTTTCCCATTTGAAACCCTGGCCCCAGGTCTGTGGCTTTTGAGTTTTCATGAGGATGTCAGAGCCTAGACAGCTCTTTACCCAGGGCAATCACCTAGTGGAGACTCTTCCAGCTCACCTGGAGGAGGAGGTGCAGAATGGGCCTTGCCTCTTGTGCGTGGATCACCGTTTATATTTATTCTGAAGTGGTATCTCAGTAGGCAGGGGTTTTAAAATTTCCCTCCTCTATACACATTATAAAGGGAAACTTTGGCTTTGATGTCTTCAAGAACAAAAATCTGGCTACAACCATTTCTGTAACCCTTTATGAATTGGTTCCTTCAAAAAAAGACAATTGTGAACCTGTACATTACAAAGTCATGGACGCACCTAGGCAGTCCTTGGCCAGGAAGGTTTTTTTTTTTTTTTAGAAGAACTTGAACAAAGGAAATCCACACCCCGAAACAGGCTGAAGTTGTTTTCTATTTGTCAGTTTCTCAGGTTGCATGAAAACCTCCACTACCACCACCATCGCCACCATCATACACACACATACCCCAATACCCCCCGCCTTACTGCATCATGGAGTCAGGAAGGAAAGTCACTCTAAGGCCAGAGGCAATCGCAGCATTAGTTATCTTATTTGGGGCATCTCTCTGCCTGCATCACCCATCACCAGAGGCTTTATTTTGAAAGAAAACTTAGTAGGAAATGGTAAGGGTGAGGAGAGAGAGAGAGAGAGAGTGAAGGGAGGGTGTGGGGGAGTAAGAGGGAGAGAGAATGGAGGAGAGACAGAGAGAGAGAGGGTTTGTGTGACAAGTCTTGACACTCTTAAAGAGGCTCCACAACCATATAGGGTCACCTTTCCCATGGAATCCTTGGTCTCCATGGGAACACCAAGGATCTAAGATTACTAAAACACAAAAGTATAGTTGGATGTCCACTACAAACTAGTTTGAAAACTCACTTTAGAGCTGTGCTAACCAAAACTCTGCAGTTAAAAAAAAAAAACCAAAAAGCAACAACAACAACTAAAACAGTGTAGTAGTGAAAAAATGGTAGAAAAATACATCAATGTAACAGAACGTAGAACAACTGATTTTTGACAAATGTGCGAAGTCAATTCAGAGGAGGAAAAGATCACCTTTTCCACAAATGGTGCTAGACTAGGTGGACCCTTGTATGCAAAAATAGTGAACTTTGATCCGTACATAAAAACTAACTCAAAGGGCTGGAGTGGTGGCTCAGTGGTTGGGGCACTTGTCTGGCATCTGCGAGAACGCAAGTTCAAACCCCAGCACCACGTACGCAACAAGGTCTTGGAGCAAAGAACATCACATGAAAAACTGAATGAAATTGATTCTCTCTCTCTCTCTCTCTCTTTCACTGTCCCTCTCACTTTGGAAGAAAAGAAAAGAAAAAAGAAACTAACTCAAAATGTGTCATAGATCTAAACATAAAGTTTCCATGTTGAAAAAATTCAGAAGAAACCACAGAAAAAAAGTTGTGTTTTGTAAGACTTTGTGTGAAGTTGTGTTTTGTAAGACTTTGTGTGAAGTTGTGTTTTGTAAGGCTTTCTTAGCTTTGACGCCAAAAAACACATCCTATTAAGAAAAAGAAAGATAAATTTGACTTCATCAATATGAATTGCTTTGCTGCTCAAAAGACACTGTGAAGAAAATAAAAAGATGTGCCATTATTGGGTGAAAACATTTGCAGAGCTAATATCTGATGAAGGAATAACTCCAAAATAAAAGACTCTCAAAAGTTAATAATAAGAAAGCAAAGAACCAGTGAAGGACAGGTAAAAGGTTTGAATAGATACTTCGCCAAAGAGAAAATACCACAAGAAAAGATGCTGAAAGTAGCCACTTTGAAAAATACAAATTAAAATCATGAGAATCGGCTTTACACCATTAGAATGGCTCATAGTGGAAGAGTGATCACAACATATGCTAGGAAAGTGTGGAGAGGCTGGGACTTTCACACCATGAGGGTGTGTCAGATGATGCAATCGCTTTAGGAAACAGGTTCAGTTTTGTACAAAATTAAGCACACACTTACCAAATGATTCAGCCGTTTTATGCCTAGGTATTTACTCAAAAACAAAAGCACATGTTTCTAGAAAGACTTGTACATAAATGTGGATAGAACTTTATTTGTAACAGTTAGAAATTGCAAACAATTCAACTCTCCGTGAACGTATCGGTGAAGCAAATTTTGGTGTATTTGTAAGGTAATACCACTCTGCAATAAAAAAGAATGAGCTAGTTCCGGGCAACAACATGGGTGACTTACGAAATAGGACACAGTGCAAGAAGCTAGACTAGAAAGGCACACAGTATTCTATTTCCAAAAACTCTAGGAAATGCAAACGAATTATTAAGCACAGAAAGAAACTCAGTTGGATTGCCTAGGCATAGGAAAGATGGGGATTGGTTTTAAATGGATATAAGGAAACTTTTGGGGTGATGGATGTGTTCACTGTGATAATGCTTTTTGAGTATATGCTAGATCAAAACTTATCAAGTTGTACACTTTCAATGTGTGCAAATTTTGTATATGAATTATATATCAATAAAGGTGCTTAATACTTGTTTTAGAGATGTTGTGGGAAGGGGAAGGGAGGGATAAGGATGGGTCATTGGGCACTCTTGGGGGTAAATCCAATTTTCAGAAGCTATATATATATATATACATTATATTTTATTTTGTTAAAATTTGTATGATTGTTCACCAAATAAATTTCTCAATTAAAAAAAAAATAAAGGGCTGGGGATATGACTCAGAGGTAGAGTGACCCTGGGTTCAATCCCCAGTTCTGAAAATAAAATAAAGCAAATAAATTATAAAACTTAAAAAGAATTAAGTAGAATTAAAATAGTAGTGAGATAACATTACATACCTCTTAGAATGGCCCAAATCCAAAACAATGACAGCAGGGGAGGATGTGGAGCTACATAGATTTTCATTTATCGCTGGTAGGAAAGCAAAATGGTCCCCACACTTTGGAAGACAGTTGTCACATGATCCTGCAAAAGTGTTTCTTGATGCTTGCCTGAAAGAGTTGAAAACTTATGAACTCACAGCCGCATGGAAATCTGCCCATAGATGTTTATAGCAGTTTTATTCGTAATGGCTTAAACTTGGAAGCAGCCAAGATGACTTGAGTAGATGGAAAAGAAAAACAAATAAATGTCCAAACAGTGGAATATTATTCAATAATCAAAAGAAGTGAGTTGTTGAGCCATAAACAACATTGAAGAAATTTAAATGCATATTACTAAGTGAAAGAAGCCCGTTTGTGTGTTTCATACTACATGGCATTTTGGAAAAGACAAAATTGTGGAGACAGAAAAAGATCAGTAGCTACCAGGGGGCAAGAGGACTTCCTAGGGCAGTCGAGACTACCCCGTATGATGTTACAATGGTGGATACATGTCCTTATACACATTTTCACATCCTGGAAGGAACGCTGCTGTGCACCAAGGATCTGGGTGATGCTGATGTATCAGTGCAAGTTCACCAGTGATAACAAATGTGCCCTTCCGGTGGGCGATGCTGATGATTGCACAGGCTGTGCATGCGTGGGGACAGGGGGAATATGTGTTCCTTCTGCTGGGTTTTGCTGCAAACATAAAAGTACTCTAAAAATAAATTGTACTGAAAGGTAAAATAAAAAGGGAAAGAAAAGAAGAAAAGGACAGATGGAAAAGAAGGAAGGAGGAAGAGAAAGACAGGGAGTAAAGAAAGAAAGGTGGGGAAATGGACAGAAAGGACCCCCTGGGTTAGATGGCTTTGAGGAGGAAGGTGGTGTGTTTGTGCTGGGAACGTGCAGGAAGCAATCATCACACTGAAATCACCTGTGTTTTTTCAGCACTTCTGAACATAACTGATGGGAAGGAGCTTGAGTCAAGAGGAAGAAAGGCATCTCATTTCTTCTCACGGATCTGTCCCTATGCCTGGACAGGGCTTTTCCAACTTATTTGTGGCCTTTGAAGAAACATTTCATCTGCACTGGTCTCTCCAGAACATGCCCATATCATGGGAGAGAATTATATTTTAGTTCTTAGCATGGCTGACAAGAATGATTGAGGAGACCCAGGCCACTTCTTCAGCTCCTTTAGCTGTATCAATGCTCTTATTCAATAGGTTTCAGACATTTCTCTGCCTGAAGTCAACCAAGTTCTCTGCTTCAGGGCCTTTGTACCTGCAGCTCTTAAGCTCTCTTCAACCCCCACCCCTTTTTTTTTTTTTTTTAAAGAGAGAGGGACAGTGAGAGAGAGAGACAGAGAGAGAAACAATTTTTATTTAGTTTATCATATGCCTTTTGTTGCCCCTGAGACTTCGTTGGGTACGTGGTGCTGGGGTTCGAACTCATGTACTTGCACATGCCAGGCAAGCACCGTAACCACTGAGCCATGGCTCCAGCCCTCTCCTCAACACTCTTGACTGTGTCTGGGTCTATAGGTCAAAGGTAAATATTTTAGATATGGAAGCCTTTCCTTCTCCCACCCCCAGGCTGCATTTGATTGCTAAACAGAAAGTGAGCTTGGCCTTTTCACTTTCTCTCATTTGCAAAACCAACCCAAAGTTTCATGTAGGTCTTTGAGTAAAAAAAGCCACTGCCAATCTGCGTGAGTGACTGCCCCTATCCTGCATCAGGCCCCAGCTACCCTTGAAAATATCACTTTAGCGAACACGAAACTTGCAGCAAATCACATGCCCTGCATGGCTTTGACCTCGGGAGGGAGGGTGAGGAATTCTCTAAATTCCCCTGGACTCACTGGGTTCGTAACCGGGTTGCTGCCCACTGCATTATAATGAAATGAGTGCCTCTAAATTTGAAATCTGAGAGCAAAGAGCAGCAACTTCAACAGCGAAACACAAACTGAGCACAATTCCCCTGGAGGCTTGTGGGTTCTTCTCTAAAATCCACAGGCTCAGCTTCCCAGCTTTGCCTTGAGTCTGTCTATAAATTAGTTTTATAGGAATGTTATCGCATTATTAAAAAATAATAAAAATCCTCCTAGACATGCAGTTCTCCCTGGTTTTGTAACCTTGCTGGGAGGGAGCTTCTATGAGCTGCCTCTCCTGTCCTCATCTTAGCTACTCAAGCCTTTTAAAACCTTCTATATCTTTCCTATAGTCACCTTTTAACGATAGCACAGAAAATATGCTCCAAATGAAATAATATGACCTCCAGATTATTTCTGTATCTCAGTATCTACAGGGAGCTAACAGTGAGCTGGGTCAAAGAATGTAATAATGTGGATTTTATTCGAGAGTGGATTCTTATCAACAGGGAAGCTGCTGCCTCTTTTGAGTTGCTATAAAGTGGCTTTTAAATGTGTGAGGTCTCCAGGGCTCTTCCAACCTTGCACACTGCTTGGCTCTTTCATTCTGAGCCAGAATCATCCCCAGGGCTGGGCTCACCCCACTCCTAGGGACTGAGCAAATTCTCCTAGAGTGTGGGTGTACCACCCTCCTGCAAGCCACACCTTAATGAAATAGAAGGGGCACTTCCAGGAATTAGGAAGGGCAACATGGCACATGGCCATCCCAGACCTTCTGCACACCATCATCATTCATGGGGGACCATTGGCACAGTCTCCCCCGGGGTGCCTACTTTGTCTCCATCCCAAATTCCAGATCTCAGTTGTCAGAGTGAACTGCCCAACACTAAATTCCTCCACATTACTCCCTGTCCTATTTAAAATGCTCAGACACCTGCTATTCATGGGATCAAGTCCCACATCCTTCCCTGGGAAGTCAGATGCACCCAGACCTGGCCCTCCCTACCTCTCCTCTGACTCCTGACTCACTCTACCTTGGTTATTCCAGAGCTGTGAGGTTTCTAGAGACTCCTAGCCACTGCCAGGATGGCAGTTTCCTCTCAAGAGAAATGTAAATGTGCATATCTGCATGCATACATACATTTCTATATATATGTACACCCTAGAAGAGAAAGAATTCCATCCAGGTGAAAATGAGTCTGAGTGAGAAGTGTCCTTGGGCAATGGGCGGAGCAAAGACCTGGGGGCCCACTCACCATCTCCTGCTGTGTAATTTGGAGCTCATGAGTCTACTAGGGCCACAGTAACAAAGTACCACACATTGGGTGGCCTTAAAAACATAAATTTATTTTTTCACAATTCTAGAGTCTGGGGGCCCAAGATCAAGATGTCAGCAGGCTTGGTTTTCTCCTAAGGCCTCTGTCCTTGGATTGTGAAGAGGTGCCCTGACCTTGTGTCTTCATATGGTCCTCCCTCTGTGTGTGTCTGTGTCCTGATCTCTTCTTCTAAGGGCACCAGTCATGTTGGATTAAGGCCCACTCGTAGGACATCATTTTACCTTAGTCATCTCCAAATCCAGTTACATTCTGAGGTTCTGGGGCTTTAATCTAGGAATTTTTTTTAAAGAGAGAAAGACAGTGAGAGAGAGACAGAGAGAATCAATTTTTATTGAGTTTTTCACATGGCTTCGTTGCTCTGACACTTAGTTGTGCACGTGGGTGCTGGGGTTTGAACCTGTATATTTGTGCACGCCAGGCAAGCTCCACAATTGCCAAGCCACCTCTCCAGCCCCAAACCAGGGAATTTTTGGTGTTGCAGGGGAGCACACAGTTCAGCCTATAATGACTGTATGTACGTGTGTGGGCCCTTTCTTCTCCCTGGTCTTGGTTAAATTCCTTCATGTATAATGTAGGAGGTAATTGTGCATGAAATCTTGTGGATCTTTTATAGCTTTTTTCTGGATTAAAAAATTAAGCATGTGAAATAGAAGTTTACACATTTAGATTCTTGTGTGTTAGAAAGTAAGCCAGATATTTCAGACTCAAAGTATTCATGTAAGTGCTTAAGTTGTCCCTCTTTTCATGTTACATAGTTTCCCTGCAGGGACAGACAGACAGAGAGATGGAGGGAAAGACAGAGATTCAGAGAGAAGGAAACAGAAGGTGAAAGGGGGGAATGCCCAGATTTTCAAGAGGTCCACAAGCCAAAATAGCGAACTTTGAATGGCTTAGAGAGGAAAGGCAGTGCCCGTGCCTCAAAAGGATCACAAAAAGCCATTTTATAGCCACAGTGGCTGGAGAAGTAAGAATGGCCACTCAAGAGGAGCCAGAGTAATTTCCTCCCTCCTTCCAGTCTTTTGGGATTGCTCGAATATGTGCCTTGTCAACATAAATGAATCCCCCCTCACTGCAGGGGATGCCCTCTGGTGTGTCCAGGGTTGCAGGATATGGGCTGGGGAAAACTCCTTTTGGGTCTCTCTGAGTCATTCTGACAAGGGCTGTGGTGTGCACTTTTGGGCTGAGGAACACCTAACACTGCTTTTTCTAGTCCGTCCTAGAGGACTGGAAGCCAGAACAACCTGTTGGTTTTGGAAACAGGTCTGACTGTAGAAACATGTTCCTCACAAGGGCCAAGGCAGTGACTGTGGATTCTATCATGAATAGAATTGATACGGCCATAGTCACATAGGTGTGCATTAATGATTTCCTCTGTTCAAGCCCGTATGTGAACCAAGCATAGAACATGGTACTAAGTTATAAAAATGAATGTCTAAGTTGGCACTTTCTTTTTTATTAAGAAATTTATTAGTTGAAATATCAAAGAAGCTTCTAACAAAATAATATAATATGCATATAAATTCTGAAAATTAGATTTATCCCCAGGAGCCTCCCCCCAATTACCCACTCTTATCCCTCCCCCACTCTTCCCCAATACATCTCTACAAATGCCTTAGGTTGTATGACATTACACCTTATCTGGATTTAAAACATGACAATTGACCTCCTTTCTCAATGGCCAGGGTCTAGCTCCAGCCTCCACAGATGAGTGAAGACATTTGACCCTTGGTTCTCTGGGTTATGCTGATTTCACTCAGCATGATTTCTTCCATAACCATCCATTTACCTTCAAAGGCTGCAATATTGTTGTTTCTAATTGCTGAGTAGAACTCCATGGTATAAATGTACCACAGTTTCTGGATCCATTCATCCAGTGAGGAACATCTGGGTTGTTTCCATAATGTAGCTATTGTAAATTGAGCTGATATGAACATTGATTTCACTGTGTCATTGTAATGTGCTGATTCTAAATCCACTGGAAAAATACCCAGGAGAGGAATAGCAGGATCATATGGTGGGCTCATCCCTAGTTTTTTGAGGCTTCTCCACACTGCTTTCCAGAGGGGCTGCACCAGTCTGCAGCTCCACCAACAGTGTGCTGGTGTGCCTATCTCTCCACAACACCTCCAGCATCTATTATTGTTTATTTTCTTCATTTTTGCCATTCTGACTGGCATGAGGTGATATCTTAATGTAGTTTTCATTTGCATTTCTCTGATTACTAGTGATTTAAAGCACTTTCTCATGTATTCACTGGCTTGATCAATGTCCTCTCTTGAGAAGTTTCTATTTAGCTCTTTGGCCGATTTATTGATTGAGTTGTTTGTGTTTTTGTAGTTGAGATTTTTGAAGATTTTGTAGATTCTGGATATGAGACCCCTGTCAGAAGAATCACAGCCCATGATTCTCTCCAATTCTGTAGGAAACCTCTTGACTCTTTTGATTGTTTCCTTGGCAATGCAAAAGCTTTTTAGCTTCATGACATCCCAAGCCCTGATTTTTGACTTTACTTCCTTCACTTTTGGAGACATGTTAAGAAAGTCTTTGCCTACTCTCAAACGCTGAAGTGTTGGACCTAATTTGTCTTCCATCAGTTGCAAGGTAGCTGCTTTAATTCCTAGCTCCTTGATACATTTTTATTTGATCCTCATGCAAGGAGAAAGATATGGGTCTAATTTCAACTTTCTTCAAGTGGCTGTCCAGTTTGTCCAGCATCATTTGTTGAAAAGGGGCTGTCTCTCCTCCATGTAATATTTTGTCCCCCTTGGTAAAAAATCAGATGTTTAAAGATTTTAGGATTTGTTTCAGGGTCTTCTTTCCTATCTTGATACTAGTACCATGCTGTCTTTGTTACCACAGTTCTATAGTGTAGTTTTAGATATGGTATGGCAAAACCATAAGTTGACACTTTCTTGAGGTATTATCTTGTGATAAGCCTCTGTGACCCTTCCCCAAGCTTGGACAATCGCTTTTGTCTCCCATGTTCCTTCCTGAGGTCTCCAAGTGCAGTACTGGGGACTATGCACAGAACACAGTCCACACCCATGTATCAGATATGTGTACTACAAAATGACCTGTTTTTCGTGGATGAAATTTATATGTCTTCAATCAAGGGTGTGGGGGTGGGGAGCTTGTTCAAATTCTAACCAAGGTATCCATGAGCTGCCTGCGGGGCAGAGTGCCTGGTGTCTTGCCTGTCTTCCTATGGAATGTAAGTCCAGCAAGTGTCAGCAACATTTGAAGGACTCACAGTGGGGACCTAGCTTGTACCTAGGGGCCTTGATGAAACAAAGGTATTGGTGGGGTTTTAAGGAGTGAAAGAACAGTCCCTGGAGTAATGGAGTAAGTGCAAGACAGGGGTTTCCAGAGTTGGGTCAACAGCAGAGGGCAGAAGGCTTTAACTGGGTGCTTGAAAGCACAGGACAGATGTGTGACCTCCAGCAACGTCCTCATTTTTAGTGTCCTTGGGTTTCTTCATTCAAGAAGAAAGCACAGGAATAGCAACACTGACAAGGGGGTCTGTAAGAGAATTAACTGAGTTAATAGGTTTTATTTGCTGTTTAATCTTTATTTAAATTAATAGTATGTATTCATTGTGTATAACATGATCTTTTAAAGCATAAAAATTGTGGAAGGACTAAATCTAGTCTATTAACATGCATTACTTCACATAGTTATGATTCTGTGGTGAGCAGACTTTACATCTATTCGCTTATCATTTTTCAAGAGCACAATAGTGTACATTGTCATCAACTGTAGTCCCTGTGTACAACATTTCTCTTGAACTTATTCCGCCTGTCCAAGTTTCTATCCTTGGATGAAGATCTCCGCAATCCCACCCCTCATAACCGCCTACCACCTAGTAATCAGCTTCTACTCTCTGGGTCTATGAGATCAACTTTTAAAGATGCCATTTATAAATTAATGTTTCTAAAGTGCATGAAATACCACCTGGCATAAGGATCATAGGATGTAAGTGTTGTATAAGCAAATCAATAAAATGAAAAGAAAAACGATGAACATCAGTTTTGACGAGGTAAAGTTAAGCAGTGCTAAGGGGGAGCTGGAAGGCAGTTTGGCTAAGGAGGTGGAGGGAGAGGGAGGGAGGTGCAGATGCACTCTGCCTGGAAAGGCCTTTGAGGAGCCTGCTGTCTTGGACCTGGCTCTCCTGGGCATTCACAGCCTCCAGGGTTGATGTCAATGTCTTGCGCAGCTGCATCACCACTCATCCCTTCTGCTGGGACAGGTGCAGGTTAAACGGAATCTTCTCCAAGTACATTTAGGCATGAAACTTGAGGCTGCCTGACTGTAAAAGGCCACTTATCTCCCTGAGTCTCCTGATGCGAGCGTGGCTACTGTCTTCTCCTTTCCCATGGTCGTGTTTCTGACTCCTGACATCACTCATGTGACTTCTGAGTCTCCTACATAGAGAATCTCGAACAAAGCAACATGCTAGGTTCCAAGGCCAAAATTCATGTGGGTTGTGAGAACTGAATTTTCTAGTTTGCAAGAGGCAGATAAAAGGCAAAGATAGATGTGCCAGGAAAATTGTGAAGTCCAAGAACAAGTAATTATGGCCAAAAACCTTATGATATTGCAGCCTTTGAAGGTAAATGGATGGGATGGTGATGGAAGAAATCATGCTGAGTGAAATCAGCATAACCCAGAGAACCAAGGGTCGAATGTCTCCACTCATCTGTGGAGGCTGGAGCTAGACCTTGACCATTGAGAAAGGAGGTCAATTGTCATGTTTTAAATCCAGATAAGGTGTAATGTCATACAACCTAATACTTTTTTTTACAGATGTTTTAGGAAGGGGAGGAGAGGGATAAGGGTGGGTAATTGGGGGGCACTCCTGGGGGTAAATCTATACACATTTTATATTATTTTTTTAAAACCTTGTATGGTTGTTCAAAAATTTTAAAAAATTTAAAAAAGAGTAAAAAAAGGGTAAATATTCAATCTTAAAAAAGAGATACTCACAAGGAAAAATGGGGCTCTTGGGGATAAATCTAATTTTCAGAATCTATATATGCATTATATTATTTCATTAGAAACTTGTATAATTGTTCAACAAATTTCTGAATTAAAAAAAAAGAGCATAGGAGAGAGGTATCTTCTGTCCATGTTATGGTGGGTCACAGAATCAGGGCAGGGCAGAAGCTAGGGCTCTGTATAGAAGAGTTGGCCTCAGATCTCAATGGGTGTCTGCTTAAACTTCTAGAGAGTGAGGAGGTCTTGCTGTATAGTTTGATCATGGGCTTTCCTTTTCAGAAATCATATTGATGTTTAATCTCCATAATGAGATAGTGAGAAGTGGGCCCTTCAAGATGTGTTTAAACCATTCATAGGATTAACTGATTAAAAGGCTAATGGATTGTCTTGAGATTGGGCCTGCTATAAAAACCAATTTGGCTAGGTCTCTTCTGTGCTTCTTGCCTCTTGCTATGATGCCCTGTGTTGCCTTAGGACTCTGCTAGCAAGAATGCCATCCCTAGATGTGACCCTTTGAACTTGGACTAGAAACAAGAGCCAAAATAAACCTCATCTTTTTATAATTTGCCCAATCTGTAGAATCATGTCATTAGCAATAGGAAATAGGCTAAGTTGAGAGGGGCTTTGAATACCCACAACCACGGCCTGTTTTTGAAATATCCGGGTTGTTTCTAAAACTTACACTGGGAAAAAATGATAGGAATACTAACAACTTCAAGGGGTCTATCAAAATGAGAAATCAAAACCCAAAGTTAAAGCCTGGGTCATTCACTTCTCTGCCCTGCTTCCTCACTGTCTTAAACCTAAAACAGCTGTGTGAGTGAGTGAGCGGTGAAAGGTTGTGTCACACAGGCCTAATAGGCCAGAAAGTCCCCACTCGTCCTGCAGGAAATGTAAGAGACAAGTAGCTTCCCATATCTCAAAAAGTGCAAGTTGAGGTAGCTGGGGGCCCTGGTTTTAGCAGTGAGGGAACAGTCACTATCCTTGGGGCTCTTGGCCGGGAATGGATGTCATTGGCCTCCAAGACCATGCTTTCTTGCTGGGAGGCTGGGGACATGGGATTCTTACCCACCTTTGAGCTTATTACTAATGACAGTGGATAGCATTATTCCTGACCCATTCCCTGCTTCTTCCCTGCACTCTCTTGAGCAGTTTGGAGGTCTTCTTACTTCCTGGGTGGATAGATATGACCCCTCAGGGATGCTGATCTGGCCTTGTTTGCTCCTTCCTCAAAAAGTGCTTGTCATGGCCTACCTTCACTTCTCTCTCATCCCAGGGAGTATGCCAACAGTCCTGGGAGAGTGGTGCAGGTGTGTGCAGATGTGGGAGTGACCTTGGCTATCTCCTGATGGACGCTGTAGACTCAGGTGATGAGAGTATAAGGAAGTCTCCTTTCTCTCCTCTTGCTTCTCCCAAAGGTAGGATAACAAAGGACAGGAAGGGAAGAAGGACATCTTAGCACAGCTGGGAAGGAAAGGCAGACCTTCCGTTTTCAGTCTTGGGCAAGAAATCCCCTTATATCTTTTCAAGTAGCCATGAGAAGATTCTCCCTGCACTTCATGGGAATGGGATTCCAACTAGGGGCATAAAATTTCCCTCTCTCCTGGGTTTGTTCCCCTGACCTCCTCATCCATGGCAACTCATCTCAGAGCCAAATGAACTTGGAGATAGGAACATTTTCCTAAAAATAGTGGCTTTCTTACTTGGAAAAGGCAGCCAGTGTCTGATGGATACAGAGCTGATACAGGGTGAGGTGTGCTTAGGTTGGAAGCATTACTCTGGGAAATCCTGAGAGGGCTGGGCAAGGCCTAGAAAGAAGACCTGTTGTATCTGAGGTGTTAATTTATCTGTGAACAACTTTGAACTTGACCATGAGTTCTCCACTCCAAGTGGGCATATCCCCTCTAAGAAGGACAGCCTTCCTCATGGAGTCTTTCCATGGTATGATGGCAGAAAAGGACCACTCCTCATCAGCGGGGAAAGTGTTTGTGGTGCAGTGATTTGGAAAGTGGGGAAACTGAGAGCAATCCTTGGTGAAACTGTCATGTCCACTCACTATTCTCTTGAAATGGGAATATGCAAAACGGTGCAGGTTTACCCAGTTCTGTCTGAATCAAGGAACCAACAGACTTAGCCTATCAAGTTGGAACTATTGTCTCTATTGCAAAAACAGAATTCAATACTCACAATTAGAAGAAACATACAAAATGCTTTTAGTGAGTAGAATGCATGGAGAAGATGTGGTTCAGTGATCTTGGTTGAGGAAGAAAGAAAGCGTGAAGGTAAGACAAAGTGATTCCCAAACCTTGTCCATTTGTTTATTTCTGTGCATAAAAGCACCCTTTATGGACATCACACACTGTATACATGTATTAAAACATCACAAGGTACCCCATAAATATGTATAATTTTTTATGTATCAGTTTTTTAAAAAGGCAAAAACATAAGGGGATGGATGTATTAATTATCTTGGTTTTGGTGATCACTTTACAGTGTATGCGTATATAAAAACACCATGTCATACGCCTTTAAATATATACAATTTTTATTTGTTCATTACCCATCAATAAAGCTGGAAAATAAACTTTTAAAAATAGCAGTGGTCATTTATTAGTTCTCATCCATGTGCCAGGCCCTCTTAGGAATTTCTCCATACTTTATACTTAACCTTTATATGATGCCAGAAGGAAAATATTATTATTAACATCTTGCAAGTGAAGAAAAACATGGCTTGCAGAAGTTGTAAGTTTTGTCCAAAGCCACAATTAGTAAGTGGTGGATCTCGGATTAGTGTGGTCCTAAAGCACATCTGTTTTTCTTCACACCCTTCAGTAAATGCTTGCAGAGAAAGTTCTCCTAATTCCGCCTGGTAGAGGGAGAAACAACGGCCATTCTTGCTAGTAGAATCTAGGAGCTGCGACACAGGAGTTTTAGCCTGAGGAATCTGCAACTCAAGCAGAACCAGGTGTCCCTATGTATTGTGACAGCGAAGACGATTCAGCAGAAGGTCAGGCAGGGAGTGCAGAATTTACTGAAGAGGACCATAACACAGGACCCTGGGAGACTGCTACTTGGCTGAGAAACCCCAGATTGGTGCAGTTGCCTGCATTGGAGAGGACCAGCAGGGGCATCAGAAAGATCCTGACCAATGGGCCTCAATAAACATGGTGAGCCTTCTAAGCAGTCCACACCTCTGTCTCTAAATTCAAAGTTCTGGGTATTTTAAAATGTGGGAGGAAAAAAGGTTTGGGATCCTGTAGTACCCAGACCCCTGAAAATATCTGATTCTGATACTGGAAAACCTGGAGCCAGTATCAACTTTCTTTTCTTTGAAGAAAATCCTGTGCCCCGTGCTTCAGCACTTAGCATCTTCATTCCCTGTTGAAATGTCATATCACACGCTGGAAGCTGAGACTCAGAGAGCTTTCAGTAGTTTGCTTAAAGCTGCATGGGCTGTCTGCGCCTGCTCAGTCAAGAGCAGTTTCTCAAGGATGATAGCAAACTGTGACCCAGATACAGCTAAAAGGAAATTCTTCTGTCACTGGGGTTATCCCTTGGGGGAATTGGCTATTGTGATTGAAAATAATTCAGTTTGTTTTTCCTTATTGATTGACTCATAAAATACATATAGAGAATCTGGGGCTGGACTTCAAGGATGATTAAGACCTGGTAAGCCCTGTGGGGGCCAGCCAACTATGAGCCCAGGGTTGCTGTGAGAACAGAGTTCTGTCTGACCTCCAGCAAGTTCTTTAACCTTCTTATGCTTCCTTTTACTCGTAATTTGGAATTATTGTTCATTCATGATATGTGTATTTAGAGAGTTAAATGAATTAGCATATATTAATACAAGTGTACTAATATAGTAACATTATGCATATGTACGTATGAATTTATATACGAGCTGACAACTCTACCTTCTAGGCCCTGCAGTGAAGAGAGGTGGTGGGGCTGGGACTTGAACCCTAGAAGTTCAACTCCAGAGTCTGTGCTATTTGCACCTGCCAGATCTTCCCTGGCCTTAGAATCTCCCTTTCTGTGTCAGATGAGCCAGAGATGGGCAGAGGAACATGTCTCAGGAACCTGCTTTGCAGTTGACACTTGGCCACAGTTGGCATATGTGAAGAATTGGGCAATCTGGAATTGAGAAGGGAAGGTCATGGCTCTTGACCTAGGTATGCGTCTAGAATTTATACCTGCTGCTTCCTAGCATAGAATCTGAGTGAGTGTGGGCTACCTCTGCAGCTCAGTCTGATCCCCCGTCAAATAGGCATGCTGATACCAACCTAAAGTCCCTGAGAGGATGAAGCAGGTGTGCGTGTATAAAGTAGTAGGTGCTCCTGTCGTGTGACAAGTGTTTGGTGAATTCCCAAGGAACTAGCTGTCTCACCTGTTCCCTGCCTCCCTATCCTCTACTAGTGGAGGGCTTTCTCTCAATTACTGATGCTCACTTCTTCTGCCCAGGAACTTTCTTTAGAGTTCCTACCGTCTTACATGCTCTCTTCATTCCCTCTCTCCCCTCATCTCTTCTCAGTGATGTTTACCAGCTCCTTCTCTTTTGTTCATCCTTGAGCACTGGGATTTCTCTGTGTTCCTCTCTTGGTCACTGGGGTTTCTCTAGTCCCACCCTTCACACTGTCCTCTCTTAATCTGCACATCCATATTTTGACAGCTCCTGATGCTACACCCTCAGCCCTGACTGTCTTCTGGAATGTCTGATCCACATTTCTCATGACCATTGCTACTCTGATATCCTCTTTGTCATGTTTGAATTGAAACCCTCTATTACAACTCTGTATTAGTGAGGGACAGAAGCAATAGGAGCCAGACAGATCAATAGATAGGTGGTAGATAGATGAAAAGGTATTTAGTAGAGGAATAGGCTCATTGGTTATGGAGGCTGAGAAATCCCACAGCAGATCACCTGCAAGCTGGAGAACCAGGGAAGCTCCTGACTCCAAGGAAGTACAAAGACCTGAGAACCAGGGAAGGATTGTGGAACTTTCAGGACAAGGCTAGTGGCCTGAGAACCCAGAAGGAAACTGGTGTACATCTCTGGTCTAAAGGCCAGAGAGTTTGCAGTTCCTATGTCTAAGAGGAGAGACTCCAAGAGACAGCAGGCAGCGTGCACTGCTGGGCGGCTGATCTGGCTGCCCAGCAAGGAACGCAGCTGGCTGCAGCAGCTGGGGTCTCTGGAGGGAGGAGAGGATCCACACGGAGGCAGAGTCTGGAGGCTTTCCTCTGCTTTTTATGTTCTGATTAGATAATATCTCTAGTACCTCATTATATTTTATGAGTAATAAAACGCTTTCAAGGAAAATCTTTATAGTTTTTGTTTTTAACTGTATGTCTTTTCCTGATTTTTGAACAAAGGGCCCTCATTTTCATGTTCCTTACTCTGGGCCCCACAAATTATGTAGCCAACCTCTATCTGGACTTGAGAGAGAGCAGAGTAATTTAAACTAGAAAATAAAAAATAGAGACCAAACAACAAGGAATCAGAAGATAATATGAAAATGCAAAGTGAATAAAGGAAAAGAAGTAAAAATTAGACCATATGAGAAAGGCTGTTCTATAAAATGGTTGTTGATAAAATTTTAGTAGTGGTGATAGTGTAGAAGTAATAAATAGTTTTTAGAACTGCAGGGTCAGCAATAACCTATGAAATGAAAGGAAATACTGAGTAAAAAAAAAAAAATAGCCCAGTGTGTGACCTGAGATGTTGATTTTATATATATATATATATACATATATTTCCCAGGAGTGCTTAACCATTTAGCTCATTTTTTGTTTTGAGACAGGGTCTCACTAAGCTGCTTAGAGCCTCGCTAAGTTGCTGAGGCTGGCTTTGAACTGGCAATTTTCCTGCCTCAGCCTCCCAAGCTGCTGGAATTGCAGGCATGGCATGCACCACTGCACCTGGCTGGGGAATAAAATTTTTTAGTTGATTTCATCAAACTGAATGATACCCATTGGATAGGAAGGATGAGATATCAATAGATTAATCCAAAAAGGTAAGAAACTTGGAAAAGATATGACAGATACATATATTTTTAAAAACCTGGTCTTGTGGTTGATTAAAAAGATGGGGGGGTTGAGGAAAAAGAAAAAAGAAACTAATACTTATTGCATGGCCAATATTTGAATGTTTATTTTCTCCGGGTATTTAAGTAGATCTATAAGATTATAAAGATATGAATATTTATAAATATATACACAGTTGTCCATGTACATATATGAATATATAATTCAAGATTAAATATATAATTCAAGATAAAATCTAAATATAAATGTGCAATTTATACATACACTATGAAATTATATGAAATGCATATAAATTTATCTCTATATATAAATAATAAAATGGAACAAAGTTTAATACATTAGTAAATTGTCCTAGATGACAGAGAAAATGGAATTGAACTTGGGATTCTCTGGCTCAGATTTCTACAGACGCTCCTTCTTTTGTGATCTAATTTCTTTGAATCTGCCACAGGAAGTCTGCAGTTTGGCGACATTATTTTAGAAGAGATTATTTAATGTTTTTGGAAAGTTTAAATAAACAGATGATTTTAAAAATCACCTAATTTATCTAAATTAACCACAACCTGAAATGGTTTAAGAAACGATATAATTCAACTATAGTTAAAACCGAGACGACTAAAACCAAGATAATACTAGTTGTACCCCCCAGGCACAAGAAAAGGAGAGGAGCTGCATGAGTGGACAGCAAAAGAAGAGCTGAGAGGGGGGAGATGAGGCAAAGACAAAACCATGACTGAGACTGGGGAGCTTGACAGGCAATGAGCTGGAATAGCCCAGGTGTCCCGAAGCCCTCTGCCTGGACTTCCTAAGCATTAGCCATGTCCCACTCTCTTCTCAAAGCTAAATTTCAAAATGATTTTTGTCTTTCTTTTTTTCACTATTTAGTGTCCCATGATTATCCATAAATACCTACTAAAACTGCTCCTGTCAAGATTTTCATATTACCAAATCCAATGGCTGCTGTCTTTGCCCTCCTATGGCATAGTAGTATTTGATTCCATGATCTAGAAATGCTCTCTTTTCCAGATCCAGTGATGTCACACACAGCTTTCCTCATGTTATTTGGTTTGTTTTCCACTTGATCCTGTTTTTATAAAGCGTGCTGTCCATTCCATCCATTCCCATAACACTAACCAACATAGGTATGACAGTGGTACACAGCTGCAGTCCCTTCATAGCAAAAATCATATTTTGTAATTTATTTATTTATTATTGCTTATTGTTTTCTCCATTAAAATATCGGCTCTAATAGTCATATGACTTTATAAATTTGGTCATTCAGTGGTAAAAGAAACAGGTTTAAATTAGTAAGTTGCAGAGCCAGAAATGGATCACAGATCTTCTTAATTCTAAGGTTATTGCCGTATTTTACTCTGCCACTTATAGCACAAAAATTAGAGGGGATTTCTGTGCTTAGCCTTAATGGAGTAGCTTGAAGTAGACCAATACCTCTGCCAAGAAAATTTTTAAAATCCAGATACAATGCAAAATAAACAGCTGTTTGAAGGCATTGAAGAGATGCCAACATAGCTAGGAATTAAGTGGGAAAAATCCCTGAGAGAAGGAAACCACATAAAGTAAGCTCAACACTTGGTGGTTTTCCCCTCAAGGTATCTGCCGAAATCTTAAGCTGTAAAAAATCAAAAGAGTAAGAAGCAAAGCAGAAAGAATTGGATAACAGAGAAAAAGCTTTCAGCATGATATGGGATCAAGGAAACAAAAGTTGTAGTTCAGTATCCACCAAAGATGAGTTCTAGAAATACCCGGTCTCTTGGTTGGGACAAATGTAAGGCTAACAAGGAATGGTGGGGAAGCTGATAGATTTGGCAATGAGTGCAGCTAGTCCCTGGTTGAACTGAAAGTTCATCCTATTCTTTCTGCCTGTGTAAAGAAAATGTGACTCATCGTCTTTGGCAGAAAATTCAGAACGTCTCCAATATTTTATATTAAATGTTTGCTATTTAACCAAAAGTGTCAGAGATATCAAGAAATAAGACCAATAAAAAGTAGACATTTAATATAGGCCCAAAAGTGTTGAAAATGTTGGAGTTGAACAATACAGATTTTAACACACTAGTGACTAATTTCTAAATAAACAAATTACAAGATAGAAAATCCCGTTAGACAGCTGCAACTTTTACTTTTAAAAAAACTGAAATGGGGGCTGGAGCAGTGGCTCAGAAGTTACTGCACTTGTCTGTCATGAACAAGGACAAGGGTTCTAACCCCGGCACCACATACACAGAGAGGTGTTGGAGCAACAAAAGCCACATGAAAATCTAAATAAAATTGATTCTTTCTCTCTTTCTCTCACTGTCCCTCTCTTTTTTTAAAAAAAATTTAATTTAATTTAAAAAGTAAAAAGCTGAAATGAAAAATCAAAAAAAGTAAATTAGAATTAAGAACTTAAGGCACAAAAAAGTATATTTGACACAGCTGAAGAGAATATTAATAAACTAGAAGATAGAGCAATAGAAAAATTTTGGTAGCACAAAGAAAACTAAATGGAAAACACAGAAAGATGCAGAATAGACATATAAAACTCAATAAAAAAGTTGAACCAGTGGTTCACTGGCCCATACAACTGGTGAGAACCAACTGATAATTTTCTTAAATTTGGTGAGTACCTTGCAACATTATTGGTAGCCTGAAATCAGCATGGAGGGAGTATAGATAATCAATGATACTTATTATAATCTTTATTTTTCTTTCAAAAAGATCATCTGGAGATGCTGCTTAATGGTAAAGTTCTTGCATAACACACACAAAGCCCTGAGTTTGACACCCAGCATCCCCCACACACACAAAAAAAATAATAACAAAAGCATAGGTAAAGTAAACTTATCTCATATGAAAAGATATCAGTGGATGAAGGTATAAAAAGTAATGCAAGGGACAGATAAAAATTAAACTGGAGTATATGAAGCAAGAAAATGAATGATGGAAACAAAAACGCAGGTAGGGTGCAAGTGAGCAAAATTTGTCATATATGTGAGAATCATATTAGAAGTGTATGTGTTTTTTTTTTTAAGAGAGAAGGAAAGTGAGAGAATCAATTTTTATTGAGTTTTTCACATGACATTTGTTGCTCTGACACTTAGTTGTGTACATGGTGCTGGGGTTTGAACCTGTGTACTTGCGCATGCTGGTCAAGCGCTGTAGCCACGGAGCCCCCCATCAGCCCCAGATGTATGTGTTTTAATCTGTAGAATAATCACTAAAAGGATAGTGAAAGAATGCACAACAAAGTTAACAGAATAGAATTGAATAATTTTGATTAATCTAAACAAGATATGAAATAGAAAAACATGAGCATAAATTAGGGAGAACAAATAAAAATAACCCCATTAATAATGACAATTAACATTAATAAGAAGACAAAGATTCAGCCTGGTATAGTGGTGTACATCTATAATCCCAGCTACTTGGGAGAACTGAGGCAGGAGGACAACAGTTTGGAGGCCAGCCTGGGCAATTTGATGAGACCCTGTCTTATGGTTTGGATGAAATGTGACTCATTATGACTATGTAGAAAAAGACTGAGAGGTGAAATGATTGGGTTATGAGAGCCTTAACCCAATCGGTGAATTAATCCCCTAACAGGGATTAACTGAGTGGTAACTGTAGGCTGGTAGGGTGTGGTTGGAGGAGGTGGGTTATGGGTGGGGTGTGCCTTTATGGTATATATTTTGTATCTGGAGTGTGCCTTGACCCACCACACTCTTCCACCTATAATGTCCTACTTCACCTCAAACCCCAAGAAATGGAGTTGACCTTCTATGAATTAAGACTTCTGAACCCGTGAACCTCAAAATAAACTTTTCCTCCTAAAATTGTTCTTGTCCTTTATCACAGAAATGAAAAAGCTGGCTAAAATACTGTTTCAAAATGAAAATCACATAGGGCTGGGGTTGCCTCTCAGAGATAGAACTATTTGGTAGCAAGTGCATGTCCCAAACAGTATACAAAACTAGGGACAGAACGGTAAAGGTTGAATTGAACTATGTAATATGATTAGGAATTTCTAACTAAACACACCTTAACACAGCAAAGGCACAGTTTTGAGAACATTTTTACTATCTATCTATCTGAAAAAGTTCTTGCATACAGATTATATAAAGAATTCATATGAAACAAGAAAAAGAATACAAAATTTAAAAGGTTAAAAGCCTTTCAAATATGCTATGTGCTGGTAGTCTGAGCAGGGAGTAACTCAGGCTTCATTAGACAGTCTTTTGTCTAATCAGCATCAAAGAGAAGAACTGCTGTCTAACTCGTTGTCTTTCTTCTCCTCCTCTTGGGCTGCACAGGAGATGGAAGGCAGGCTTTCTCCCTTTGGAAATTATACCACCATCAACACCCACCAACACAGTGCCATGTTTGCAAATGAAAATGATCATTTCAAGTCAATTTTTTTTAGAGAGAGGGACAGTGAGAGAGAGAGAGAGAGAAAGAGAAAGAGAGAAACAATTTTTAATTTTTATTTAGCTTTTCAAGTGGCTTTCCTTGCTCTGAGACATCATTGTATACATGGTGCTGGGGTTTGAACTTGCATACTTGTGTATTCTGGGCAAGCACTATAACCAATGAGCCATTGCTCCAGGCCTATTTCAAGTCAATTTTATGGAAGTTTAGGTTAAAAATAATCTTTCTTGTAATGCTATGAAGGCTGAGAAGGAGATTTGAGGAACAATGGTTAACAGGAGAAATAATCTCTAAGTTAGATAACTATGATTGACAACATTTAATTATGTATTTCAAAATAGCTAGTTGATATGGTTTGGATGTGAAGACTCTCATGTTGAAGACTCATGAGCAATGTTCACAGGTGGGGTTTTTGGAAAGTGATTAGACCATTAGGACTCATCCAGCCTTATCAATGGATTAATGCATTGATAGCTGAATGGAATGCTGGGAGGTGGTGGAAGTTGCGGAAATGGAACCTAGCTGAAGGAAGTAGGTCCCTGGGGGACATGCAGTGGAAAGGCATTTCTTGTCCCTGACTCCTTTCTTTCTGTTTATAGGCTGCCAGGAGGTGAAGAGTTTTCCTTTACCAGCCCCTTCCACCATGATATTCTGCCTCACCTCAGGTCCAAAGCAGTGGAGCCAGCCAAGCATGGACTGAAATCTCTGAAACTGAACCAGAATAAATCATTTATTCTCAAAGTTGTTCTTCTCGGGTGTTTGAAACTAACACGAGAAGAGAGGAGTTTGAATAATCCCAATACAAAGAAATGATAAATGCTTGGAGGTGTTGGATATACCAATTACCATAATGAGCTGATTATTACACATTTAAATTATTAAATTATTAAAATTCTACAATTTACCAGATCACATACATATTATGTAATTGCACATGATATGCAATTATTATGTGTTAATTTTTAAAAATAATAACTTTTAAACCATTACTCCTTGTGGTCAGGGATTTTGAGCCATCATCAAGTTAAACCACATACCAAAATTCATGCAAATTTAGGGGTTAAAGACAATGCCAGGCAGAAGGCCCTGCTGTCACTGTAATGGTGGGGATTTGACAGGTCAGATCAAAGATGAGGCTCTTGAGCCTCAAAAATGGTGGGGTCGACCCCTGGGGCTTCCTGCATTCAGCTGTTTCTCATGGAATGTTGTAATGGTTCATGTGTTCAAGGTCTGGAACACGATCCTGGTACTGAGGTTTGATTCAGTTGCTTATGGCTTGTGATCTTGAGTTAGTTCCTTAACTTCAATCATGCTTCCCATTCAACCCTTACTTACCCTCGTTAGAAGGGGAAAGAAATCTCAGGAACATCTACTTAATCTTGGGACAAAGACCAAAAACATTAACATAGTCTGCAAGTTCCTACTTGGGGAGGGGTCTTGGAGAACATGCGCATGTGCTATGGGACAAGCAATGAGTGACTCTTGTGCACCCACAGTCCCATGGGCTGACCCAAGGGTTTGGTGACAGGTTTAGCCTAGTGTTGCTGGGTTTGTGCCTGCTTTGTCATGTCTGACACTTGCTGCCAAAATAGGACCTGGCTATGTAATTCCAACTCCAGGTATGACCCAGGTTTCCTTCAGATATATTGCCAATAAAAACTTTAACCTAATGCCTACTCCCCAGTTTGGATTCTGAGTTCTTAGCTATGGACTCAGTGTCCTCATCCCAACGGGTGGACCTGGGTGTTCTCAGCCTGGCAAGCTCTGAGGGGGAGGGCTGGGGAGATCATCTATGTACTATGTGGTGGGCACTTTGGATCAGACCTTTCAACATTTAACATTTTCCATATATCATCTATGTTATTATTCCCAAATTACAAAGAAGAAAAGTGAGCTTTACACTGGATGAGTAGAACAGCCAGAGAGGTGCAAGACTGGGATTCTAGCCCAAACTGGATAAATCAACAGCTAGTTTATTCTCAGTACTGCCTTACCATGCCACGAAGAGGAAGATCTTCTGATAACTGAGACCTTAGCTTCCTCTCCCTTCTTCCCATCATGTTTTCTCTATTCCTTAGAAAGACTGCTCTGGGAATTGTTGAACTATCATGAGGAACTTACCTCCTTCTAACAAAGCTTGTGTGCTGCTTAGAAGATTCATAATAGTGCAGAGGATTGAGAGTGACCTCTTTTATGGTATAGATGTAATACTTAGATCTGGCATTAATAAATCCTGGAATTTAAAACACACGGTGAATGGGGTCAAGGCTATACCATCATCCCAGCTAGAAATATTGCAAAATGTTCTTCCAACAATCCTGCTGACGCTGAAAACTTGACAGTGAAATGACTCTAGGATTCTGCTGTTCTAAGGGTGGTCGATATCATTACCTCCATGCTGTGACAGCAAATTCAGCCTGGACACAGGACTTCTCACCAGGACTGGGTAGAGAAGGATGAAGTCCCAAGAAAGGGTTGCCTGTGTCTCTCCCAGATGATGGCCCCAGGGACTCCACTCTTACAGATGCATCTCAGCCCAGATTCCTAACATCTGTCCAGCTGTGTATTCAAGAGGCTTCCAGCTGCCAGTCACATGGGAACTTGAAAGGCTACATGACCTTCAGATAAACAAAGCAAGAGTTGAGGTAAGAGCAAGAATCAGGCAAATATTTGCTATAGGAACTGCCCCTGAACTTTGCCCTATTGTGTAGATCCTAGTTTGCCAGCATAACCTGACCCTAGCAACCTTGCCCCCTGTTCAGTATGTTTAGATAATTCATATTTTTACAGGGGTTTTCCACAGGCTCAATCTGAGTCAACAAGTGATCCTATGGCCCCAAAGCATTCCATTTGGACATCCTCTATAGGGAGTACAGTATAGCTCCTGGACAGATTGGTAATGGTTTCGTTGTTTCAATTCTGTACAGAATGCAGTTAGAAACTTTAGCTCTTGTATCCATGTGTGGAAAGTTGTAACAAACTAGAGAATGGCCCAACACCTTCTTGAACTATAAGGTGGCTCAAATGAATGAAACTGTTTTCTTTACTCACTTCTTTTATTTATTTTATTTATTTATTTATTTATTTTCTGATCAAAAAGAATCTTGATGGGCCAGCAGGACATTGTGACTCCAGAGCTGTCCCTCTGCCCTGGGCTTTTACTAGGTCTCTCACTCTCTCTCTCTCTCTCTCTCTCTCTTTTTTTAATTCATTAAAGATAGTCTTACATTTAGGAGGGAATCATTGTCATACAATCAAGAACAAATATATAATGACAGAGCAAGCCAAGGCTGACGCCATTCCATGGTTCCCCCGCTTTGGTTCCCCATGATTCCAGGTTTCCCCATACTTAACCCCCATGTTAATTGGACTTCTCATGGAAGTCGAAGTTTCCCCACTGGGTTGATTCCCCCATACTCCCTCCCTCCCTTCAGCCTACTTGATATCCTTCCTATTCCCTCCCCCCATCCCTGCCACCCTCCCTATATCTGCTTTATGACCTAGCTATCCCACTCCTGGGTATTTTCCCAAAAGACCTAGAATCAGCATATTATAAAGATACAGCTTCATCAATGATTATAGCAGCTCAATTTACTATAGCTAAACTGTGGAACCAACCCAGATGCCCCTAACTTGATGAGTGGATTTAAAAACTGTAGTACGTTTATACAAAGGAATACTACTTGCTATTAGAGAAAATGATATTATGGCTTTTGCAGCCAAATGGATGGAGATGGAAAAAAATTATGCTAAGTGAAATATCCCAATCTCAGAGACTCAAGGGCTGAATGTTTTCTCTTATTTGTGGAAGCTAAAATACAATCAGAAACAGTATGATAGATGGCTAAGCTTATAATAACCTCAACATGTATTTTTACATGAGCAGGGGGAACTTTGACTAGGTCTCTCGTGACACGAGATGGCACTGTAGGTGTGGAAAGACCATCTTTAGAGGGAAAAAAATCAATAAAGAGGTAGACAGGAGCCTAGTAATTATTACCTGAGTGGAAAATAAAAGTAGATCAACAAAGTGATAGAGTGGACCCACAGAAAATTGGGAGGAGGAGGAGATTATGGTACTGTACAGTTAAGAGGGTATTTCCCAGAGGCTGAGAGCAGGAGGGACATTTTATCAAGCCATAAATCCTATTTTTTTTCTGAGAAAGAGAGAGAGAGAGGAAGAGAATATCAGTTTTATTTAGATTTTGGCTTTCGCTGCTCCAACACTTTGTTGTGTATGTGGTGCTGGGGTTCAAACCCACATTCTCACGCATGCCAGGCAAGTGCTGTAACCAATGAGCCACCACTCCAGCCCCTCAAGCAATAAATCTTATTTATTAGCTATCAGGAACTATCTTTGTCTTACATCCTTTCTCCTAAATAAGGCTTAATGAGCTTTCAGTCAGAAAGTTTGAATCATGCCATTGAAATAGATCTGAAAAGTTTTATTAGAACTTTTATGAAGCCCAAGCCTGCTTCTCTGTGTGCAAACTTGAAACTCCTCATCTGAACTTTGGAACCGGATGTAGGAGAAGTTTCTCTGCAGCCAGACAAGGTCTTCAATGCAGCCAGGGTCTCTTCTTAGGTAGGAGTCTTTGGGGACCTCAAATTCCTCCTCTCTCTTCCACCTCAAGCCTCCCTGAGATCATGAGTTCTGACTTCCTGAGAGGCCGGGATTATTTTCCTTTAGGAAAAATAAACAAAGAAAAACAATACAACAGACAAAAAGCCCAGTGAGATCATGTTATTAGTTAACAATTACTGGCTGGTCATCTGTTTGTCACACTTGAGGTACACAAGGTAGAGATTTCCACTGTACAAAGATAGGAGACCGTGCTATGGTGCTAGTGAGCAGAGTTGGAATTCAGGCGGGGCTGTCTGGAGAAGGGTCCACCCTTCCGTTCCACCATGTTGTGACTCAGAAGTGAGCAAGCTCTGTTGAAAATCAAACCCTAGTTTCTAAGAGGTGAGTAGAGATTCTGAGGTAAACATGTGTTGATTCATTTCCATAAACATGCTCTGAGCCCCTCTAGGCCATATTGGCATACAATCAGCATGGGAGACCCAGAGAAAAACTCAGGTAGACAAAGAAGATAAGTTAATGGGCAAATAATTTCAGAATGTGATAAGTGCTATGAAGTCAATAAGGTGAGGTGAAGGAAAGTGACTCTTCAAAAGGGTTGTTTCAGACTGAGCTGTCTGAGAAATTCTCTTCTCTGACATTGACTAGAACAAGACATAACTATTTTACCTGAAAGATAATCTTGGAGACTAAAGAGGCCCAAGTTCTAGGGATAAATCAAGATGCTCCAGACACCTTGGAGCTTCCTCTAGGCTGTAGACTTGTTCTTGTTTATTAATGTCACATTCTGACACTAAATGCTAGTGGGAGTGTTAACACATGGCCGGGACCTGAGGTCTTCTCAACAGTAAAATTTGCCACAGGGACTGAGTAGATTTCATTTCTAAGTCCAGGTAAATACTGCAAATCAAACAGAACTGACTTATAATAAAGAAGAGGTGAGTAGATAAGAACATTGGAATGTGTTGATTTGTCCTCAGGGACTTCCCAGTTATCCATATTAACAGAATCTTCAAAAATATCTTAGTGCTAAGACATTGCCTAGAACAAGACATAACAATTTTTCTTGAAAGATAATCTTGAGACTAAAGAGACCCACAATGTCTTCTAAGCAGAGATGGCACCTGTGACAAAAATCCAGATGCAGGGGCTAGAACTGAGACAGATCCTCAGCTAAACCAAGAAAGACACAGTGAATTTGAGGTCTCACGGGATAGGAATGAAGTGTGAGGAGAGATGCAAGATGATGATTTCAGATATATCCCTCTGCGGAGCACAGGGCAAAAGGATTAAGTTTCTTCCTCTTGAGTCTCATGGAAAGGAAAGGAAATGAAATGAAGGAAAGACTAGGAAGGAAAGGAAAAGAAAAGAAAAGAAAAGAAAAAGAAAGCATAAAAAGAAAAGTAGAGAAGGGAAGAGAAAAGAATAATGAATTCTCAGCAAGACAGAGATGCCAGGATTGGCGTGGGGGAAATTCTAATTTTCTTTTTTTTAGGTATACATGATATGAGCATATACAATGGCATAATTATAAAAGCATGGAGTTTAACTTCTTCTAATTAAGTCCCCAGTTTTTCCCTTACCCTCTTTTCCTCCCACCCCCTATTCTTTTCTATTATATATGACAATATAATATGCATTGATATAATTATAATAGTTTACAGTATACTTTGTTTTAACTCAGTACCTCATCTTTCCCTTTCCCCTCTCTTCCTCCTGCCCCCTGTTCTTTTTAGATATACTTGACAATTCTGAGTTTAATGGAATGAGCTCTGAGGACTGCAGTGACCACTGAGAGAAGCAAATTTTATGGGGAAGTCTTGGAGCTTGACAATGAAGAAGTTGGCGGCCACAAACACTTGTCACTTGTGTGAGGTTCATCAGATGTTGAGTCCCTGGAAGGATCCATAATTTCTTTGGGACTGGAGACAAGCTGGGAGAGCCCACGCCAGGGGGAGTAAGGTGGAAACCCCTGATCCAGCCTGCCCAAGGGCAACGGGCATCTATGTGGAGGTGGGAGACCCTGGCTAGGCAGGATTTGAAGGCTCACTTGAGTCAAGGACTCCTGTGACCCCTGCAGGAGAATTCTGTATTTTGCTCAGGTAACATGTACCTGTTCTGGTGCAGGTGGGGAGATGCTTCCCAGGACTTGTAGATCTAAGCCTGCTGAAATTAGAGGAAGTGAACAGAGTGAGCAGACTCTCAGCGCTACGGAAACACGTGGAAAGATGCAGCCTAAATCTTCCTCTCAGGCCTGGAAGTTTTCCTGGAAAGAGGACAGTCAAGAACAGTGACAGGGTCCATGGCTATTGCTCCTAGATCTGTTTTTCTGGGGACTGTATCCACCTGCTTGAGGGTCTTTCCCTCAAGGGTACACCAGGAAAGAAGAGGTCTCACTGCCTCATGTGGACATTTCAGGTCTTGCACATGGAGGTATGCGGAAGTGATCACAGGCTCTGGTTCTCTGCCTGCCCAGGAAGTGTCCTGGTTCAACCCTGCTGGCTCCAGCAAGGACTTGCCTCTATCTATCCATCAGAATTGGACTCTGGTTTATCACAGAGATATTCTTTGCTAAATGGACCTATCTCTGATGGACGCAGGAGGTCCTCACAAATAGAATGTGCCTGCACTCTGCCTGCTCCCACCTGGAAAGTTCGGATGGGAAGTCGCTCTTGAGTCATCTGAACTAGTGGTCTTGCTCACTTTTCCTCTTCTATGCTCTCTCCCTGCTACCAGTGTCTCCCTTCAAATTCTCATTCTCTAACCTCACTGTGCTCAGGTGTTTCACTGATACCTTGCTGCCTCCCAAGGGTACTCTTGATAACTCTTAATACAACATCAGTTAGTCCTCAACCTTGGCACTGGGGGGTTCTGACCAGAGTCTGTTTTTCTGCCTCATAGTCTTCTTGCCTTGGGAAAGGTCTTTCCCCAAATCATGGTGGGTGCCTGAATGCGCTCCCTGCTGGCCTTCCTTCTGGTCCTCTGAGTCCATCTCTGACTTACGTTCTACTTCCTCCTCAGTTCTTTCCCTGATCAACATACCTCTGAAGTTTATAGTTGATTCTACTGGGTTATGAATTTCACAATTAGCACACATTGTCTTGTGTCCTTCCTTGAACAGAACTGTTTTGAGATTGGGGTAAATTATCTCATCTTTAAGTCATTAGTTGATTGCCCGCAAGACACAGCCATGGTGTTATGTCAAAAGAAGGATCCCAGTGAATTTGACAATCCCCAGGAGAAAGAAAACAGTGTGTCCCAGAAAGTTTTAAGTTAATGAATGAAGATTATTATTAAGAAGTTAGGAATATTTTTAGAAGAAAGAGAATAATACAGATGAGAACAGAAGTTAATGAAATAGAAAAGTATACCCTAGAGAGGATAATAGAACAAAAGTTGTTTTGAGAAGACTAAGAAATATGATGCATGCCAGCAAGATCAACCAAGGGATCAGTGAGCAGCTCTTGGTTCTTCATCCAAATGCCATCCAGATGCTGGGCTTAATTTGTCAAAACAAGTTTGAAATCCCTGAAAGACATTCCAATGGGAACCTGCTGGTTCTTTAATGTTTACTTGGCACTCCTCTCCAGGAATCTCCTTCCTTTGCCACAGGCTCTCAGACTCCCAAATCCAGTGTGCTGAGGAGAGGGAAGAGCAGGAAAAGGAGGTGGAGGAAGAGGAGAAGGAAGGAGATGAGGAGGAGGTGGAAGTAGAGGGAAGACAGGCAGAGCTCTGCAGCACAGTAAGCTCTCTCCTTTCTTGGATTCAGAGATCTTAAGCAACTTGGAAGATAGAGATCCATCCCCAAGTCCCTAAATGACTTTAGGTCATGAGAGATCAGAGAGGAGCCAAACAACTTCCAAACAGGGAGCGTAACTCAACCCCACAATTGGACACAAATGCACAGCAGGCATATAAGGAGGTGACACCCTGAAACTCCCCTAGAAGACAACACTGCCTTGGAAAGAGGAGAAGACCATTATTTGTCACCAAGACAAATAATGAGCTCACACTTGCTGAGCCATGGTGGCAAAATTTAAAAGTTCTACTTTATAAATAGATAACTTACATTACAGAGACATGTGCAAGCTTTACTAAGCATTTTTTTAAAGCATATCATGAGGTTAAAAGTAAAATAAAGGGTATTATCAGGAAAGAACCACTCTGGCAAGCTTATTGGAAGTAAACATGAGATAGAAATTTTAGCAGAGGCTTTTTCCTTCCTCTTGGGAATCTGTCCATCCAGCCCAAGACTCTGAAGTGCCTCTTGTTCCCCTTCACACAGAGGGCACAGAGGAAATGTGTTCAACACTAACTCCTGTCTTTTAGCTTAAACCAGAACATCTTGCAGTTCATCAAACATCTGCTGGGCACCAGACATGTGCCAGGCATCAGGTTGGGATGTGGGAACACTAGAAGAAGCAGGTGTAAGTCCCACCTTTGAGCATCCATGTTCTATCTGGGAAGACCATCATCTTAACACAAATATAGGGCTCAGGGTAGATGGTACGCAGACATCTTTTGTAAGTGGTTAGATGAAGGAGTAAATGGTTGGAAGAAGATTTTGGCCTGGTTCTCTGGCTTTCCTCCCCTACAATGGCATATTGGACAAGATGAGCATAATAATAATCACCGACAGCACTCTTAACAGCAAAAGGAGACCTGCGAATTATTACACATGGACAATCGAAGTGACTGGGATTGTCCAGAGCATTTTGGGAAATAGGGTAACTCTAAGTATAGGAAAGTGGAAAATACAGGAAAGCATAACATAGAAATATTCCCCCCTCCTCTTTTCATACCACTAAGCTGTACTCCCAGTCCCAATTTTAATTTTTTAAAGTTTTAATTGGTAAAACACACATAACATAAAATGTATCCTCATAACCATTTTTAAGGACATTCATTGTTCAGTAGTGTTAGGTACATTCACATTGTTTTACATTCAATTTCCCAAACTATAAAACTTGCAAAACTACAACTCCCTATCCATTAAGCAATTTCCCATTACCTCCTCTCCCAGTTCCTGGCAACCACCCTTCTTTCTGTTTCTATGATTTTGACTACTCTAGAGATCTCATGCAAATGAAATCATACAGTATTTCTGTGGATGTGTGTCTGGTTTATGTCATTTAGTGTCATATTCTCAAAGTGAGCCTACTGATTCTTGATAACTCTTAATACAACATCAAGTTCACATATGCCACGACATCACTGAGAACTAAATAACATGTCCATCATTGCTTCATTGTTATTCTCAACTGATTAGATTTGGGCTTTCTTCACTTTTGTTTTATTTATTTTTAGTGGGCAATGTATGTGTCAGAAATTCCTAGACTCTTAAGGTACAGGTTTCACTATGGGAAAATACATGCTGTGCAAATCTCTAAATAAATATCTAGTAGTCTAGAAACTACTCGAAGACCAAATCAATGCTCCTGGGTCTGGCATGCAGAGCCCATGGTCATGTTTTGGTTTCAATGACAGTCTGTGGGAGATTTTGTTTGTTCACTTCTAAAATTTAGGAATCATGGCTATTTTTATAAGTCTATATAATCCTCAGCTTTACTATGGGTTGTATAACTGTTTTATTTGAAAGTATGCTGTTTCAAAGAGCAAATTATAGAATAGTATACACAACATGACAATAGATAAATAGATAGTATGATTGTGTGTGTGTATATATATATATACATGTCTGTAAATTTACAAACCAAGCTATAATAGTAACTAACTCTAGGGAATTGAAGTTTTTTTTTAACTCCATATCATTTTATACTCTTTAATGAATAGATGTGTATTTTAAATGGAAAAGTCTTTTCAGGGAAGTCATTTGGAGTCCATCATGCACTTTTCTTTGAAGTCATTCACTCATTAAAATCAGCCAACAAATACTACCTGCCAAAGACTATTCCAGATACCAACATGTGATAGCAGTAAGATTAACAAAAATCCTCATCCCAGCAGAATTGACATTTAAAGGGGGGGATTAAATACAACACATTCTTAAAAAGCAAATTATCCTGCACTTAAAAAAAGGAAAAAAGTTTTGCACTTAAATTAATAGCCGACATTTTCTTCTAGAATATTGAAAAACTAAGTGACAAGGACAATTTATTAGAATGTTATGATAATCATAAAGTTTCAAAATTTGAATACAAAAATAAAAAGTTCAATCTTTTGAGGAAGAAAAGAAGATATTTTGAGTTTACATTCTGTTGAGTAAATTGTAGTTAAGACCTGTGCTCATAACAAGTATTGTGGCAAATTTTCAAAAACAAAGCTGTCTTATTTTTAATAACAGTGTTTAAAATTTGCTACCCCAACCAGGAAAAATGATATTAATCAGAGTAAGTTTATTCAGTAGAGTTATTGACAAAACTATAGAATTATTGGGGGAAAAAACCATGGATACTGATTAAGAAATCATTGGTTCATCTGAATCAACAAAATACTTAAATTCCCCACATATTTATTTTGTAAATACATTTTGACCTCTTTGTACTGGTCTTGAAGATGTATATATACTTGAAAAGATCTTTTGAACACAAACAGATCTTTTAAGTATTTATTGGCTGTCCTTAAAAAAGATTTTTCATTAGCAGCTATTATTATCTTTATCAATCAGCATTTATTCCACATTCCAAATTTTTGTATATTACTAGCTTGTTTGAAGTAACATAGAGGATAGATAATAAAGTTAAAGTTGTTTTAAAATATATTTAAAAGGGGGGAATGATGGGCAGATAATGAAAATTTAACTTCTGAGAGTGATAATGCTGTTGAGACAATAAAGCAGAGTAATATGGTACAAAGTAGCTGGGAATGGGATGTAGGGCAAGGATCCTTTGGAGGATGTTAGGTTCTGAAGATGTGAATGTGGAAGGTGTAAGTAGATGGAGACCTGGAAGAACATTTCAGGCAGGCAAAATGGTATGAGTAAGTTGGAGTTGGAAAGGCCAGGATAAGTAGGGTATAAACTAGTGAATAATGAGCGGATCCCTGAGGAGGGTGGAGCTTGTCTAAGGGATTTATGAGCAAGGTAAGGACTAGCAATCCCAGGGATCAAAGTTAGTGCCTTGCAGTGGTTGGATGGTGCCTGAGATACTGGGAAAGCCTGGGGAGGCAGTGGCAGGACACCTTCATGGTCCTCCGGTAGCCAGCCCTGAAAACATCAGGGGTTCATGGACTTCTCATTACCAGGAGTATCCAGTTTGCAGGCTTGCTGTGTTGCTCTGTTATCTAGTCCTTTCTTTAACCTCAGAGGCGTCAGTACATGAAGTACACCAGCTGTCTGGTTCTGGAAGACATCCTGATTCCATTGAGCTGAGTGATGCGATCTCCTAAGAGCTTGGGGCTTGGGAAGGGGAGGTGGGAATTGGGAAGAGCACTGGCATGAGTTTGAATCCTGGATTTGGCTGGGAAATCACCTACACACCCTGCATACCAGTTTTCTCATTTATAAAATGGGAGTGATCCTGATGTGGACTTTATAAGGTGAAGAAGAATTTTAAATAAGCCAGTGTGTCCACAGTGCTCAGATCAGACACTCACTGGCTATTTCTGATGCTAAGACTTATTTCTCGGAAGGCTAACTGAGCTGGGGATTCAGGGTGATAGGACACTGGGGAAGTTTGCTGAATGAATAGGAGGAGACTCAACTGTCATGTTGTTCTGTTCATATTTCTTAAACTTCAACACTATTTCCATGTCCTGGGATATAAAGGAAAATAGCCATATGGAGGTCATTAGAAATCTGGTACTGGAGAAATTTAGCCTGTAGACATGAATATTACAGAGTTGCTAATGCAATGGGTTTGACTTTAAACTTTTGTGTTAATTTTGTTTTTTAACCTTATTTGCCCAGGCTTTTATTGCCTTCAAACTGTCTGCATTTGGGGCTATGACAGAAGCTACTGTTTGCTAAGAGGGACAAGGACAAGGATTCTGATTGTCTCCTGTGTGCAGAGAGAAATGGAAGCAGGCAAAGGAAAAGTCCACGGATGGGTGAACATCCGTAGGAGAGAGAGGTGTCCATGGGGAGGTGACTGTCCACGGGAAAGCATAGCCAGGAATAAGTAAAGTTTGGTGCATGTAAACCAAACTTCAGGTGGAATGCAGACATTGCATTCATAAGAACAGTTATCTTGGCTCTTCAAATTTATTGATTTATGCCCTTATTGAGTCAATTAATAGCATGGGCCTTGTTTTCCAAATCTTTAAAATGCGGGTATGTTATTATATTGTCATTGTGAGAGTTCCTGGACTATTATCTTTCAATTCTTAGAGGCATGCTTGTACTCCAATAAAAGTCATAGTATTTATAGCTGAATCCATTTCAAACATGGACTTTATTATCTTTGCTTTAGATGTGAGCAAACAAAGGTAAATTTAAGCAACTTCCTAGCATAGAAAGCTGCCAAGTGGCAGAAGCAGATCTTCAGTCCAGATCTGTCCCCGAACCCATGTTCTTTACGTAGGTCATGTCTCTCACACTTGAGCACAAAGGGAGAAAAATATGTGCTTTTAAGGTATTATGATGAAATTAGTCAGAATGTAGTGAAGCCCTATGCTTAAATAGGAGATGAAGCATTGCTCATAATCCCCTATTGTACAAGGCCCTCCGTGGAAAATAATCACGGGCCTTCAGTGGTAGGTAGACACGCATACTGCTTCTCTGTGAAAAATTCCCATTCACCAGTAGCCAGGACAATATGGAAAAGGGGCTTTTCTCTGCATGGGTTCTAAAGTATTCAGGAGCCTCTCTGACAGCCTCTGCTTCATCTCTGACCTGACCTTGAAATCTTAACATTACTAACACAACTTAGTGTCTCACTCTGCAGCCAGCCATCTCTTATGGAGCTCTGCTCTTCCCCAGGACACCCACCCCTGCCAGCACCCTTACAGCTGTCCAGCATGTACACCCAACCCAGTTTGTTCCCTGAGTGACTTGATCTTCCTTATTATGCTCTCTTTTAAAGCTAGACCTTAGTGCTCCTCCAGTGGGTAAGGGGTCTGTGGTTAGTTTGTTAATCAAAAAGTCAATTAAGCGAAAAAACCACAAAAATAATATTTGGGTATCATAAATATTTTATTTTACTTTAAAATATATACATAAACATTTGTTCACTAATCTTTTGACATCAAGCCAAAGCCTTTTCTCAGGCTGTGGGTCCTGGTGGGGGTCCTATGGTGTCTTTCTCACATAAATCATATCTCTAGTGTATCCTCTACAAATTCCACTGTTGGTTCCTTTGGAAAAGACACAGAGCTGTAAAACTGGCGCAACTCATCCTGATTGTGAATATTAGTGGCTTCTTACCACTTTATTTTCTTAATCGCTTATAGCTGCTCAGAAACCACTTAATTCCAGTAGCATTGTTTTTTCACTGGTTCAACTTCAGGGTGTCTTTTCAAAACTGACAACTGAATTTTCACAATAACATCCACTCTTTGTAACTGTGATTCATCCATTTGGATAAGTTCATTGAATAATTTGAACAATAAGTATGACAGTTATAAACAAATTTGGAAAAAAAAATGTGAGACTGGTTGTTGACAGGCATCCAGCTTAGATTATGGAAGATTCATTAAATACAGCCTGCGAGCAGCAGTACTCCTTCAAGTTTGCAGTGGGAGCAGTTATGGTGTCCAGGAATCCAGAGAATTAGGTAAAGGGCAGGTAAGAAGAAAACTCCTAGTATTCATGCTGATCATTTTCTTAGAATGCACTCCCCACTGATGTTCTAATGCACTATTTATTCCTTGATTTACACAACATCTCCTCTGTTAAAATTTTCCTCTCCTCCTGCCAGGAGTGCTCATCTTAGAAACATTAATTGCACCTGGAAGTTTTCATTAACTTAGAACTAAAGACATCACTTGCCACTGATTTGTTATCTTTACTAAATTAGAATCTCCTTTGAGACATGCCCTGAGCCTTATTTACAATTGTTAACCTGGAGTCCACCTCAGTGTCTACTTCCAGCAAATATAAAGGTTAACTAAAAGAACAAGCAAATCTAAAATGGTGGGGTCCATTTGTTTTGGGAAAAACAAACCATAAATCCTAGACTAAGCTCTCAAGATGTGTTCTTGAACTGAGGACTTCTTTAAGTCAACCTAACCTGCCCAAATACCAAGTGTTCTATAATTAATACAATCAACACAACTTTACATTTTCATTCAGAACTTTCTCACTGGGATCCAGAACAGTTCCAGATCCAGTGAGTCTCCGCTTGACTTTGAAATCTTGCCTGCATGTTGTGCTGATGAGTCCACCAGATTCTCTCCTTTGACTGGTGCTGGGATAAGCTGTGCTTGGGTGTCTGGATTAAAGTCATGTTTCTGGCTCTTCCCACTTTGGGATGGTTTAGGCAGGATGCTCTCTGGTCTTAAGCCTCATGACTCAAGTCCACTTGTAGCTGACCCAACTGGTGTGGGTCTAGGGGATGATGGATATAGGAAGGCTGAAGAGGTCTGCAGTAATAACATTCCAGATGATCTCATACCAGTATCCCGAAAGCAAGCCCAAGTCTTATGACATCTACTCAAAATAGGGCTTCTTAATTGCCTAGGAAAGCTCCTCTGGAATCTCAAACCCAGTGTCGTAGAGGACTAAACAGGAGTTTAAAAATTTCCCTGTACTGAGCCTACCAGAAGGTTGGAAAACGTATTTGCTAAAAAAAAGAAAACTTATCTTAGGGGAGTTTCAGCTCTTCATCATAAGAGGAGACTGCAGGCAATATTTTCCACAAACTAATCAATCCAGTAGCTATGAAGACAATGTGATCAGGTTATTCAGAAACAGTTGCTTATAGCAAACATCAAAACCTAGGCAACTACATTTATGTACAATACAGGTGTTTAAATTTGATGAACATAAACTGTAACTTAATACACCTCACATTCCCAACAGGCACCTTTCTTTCTAACTACTCACAAGTTTGAGCCTTATTGACTTCTGCATATCCATCACATAGCACAGCTAATATGTATTACTCTTGATTTCTTAGCTTGGTTGATTTTTCTTAGGATGTTGGCCTTGGGGCAGTTTTAAATGAATGTCTTGTAATATAATCAGGTGTGAACATCTGGAAAATATTTTATGTATTTAATTGTCAGTTGTTATGCAAATAATTCTCAGTTAATACATGCAAGCCAAGATTCCTATTCTTATTTGCATTCTGTTTATATTCCACAGCATCCTAGTAACACAACCTGGGAAGATTTGCCTTGAGCAAGGAGAAAAGACAAATTTTAGGGAAGGAACTTGGGTAACTCTCCGAAAAGGGAAATGATATCTGATCTTCCTGATTCCTGCTGGAAACAGTTTAATCCCAAACAAAACAGAATGAAAACATATAACGTGCACACACAGAGACAACTGTAACAACAGCCTCCATGAGGAAAAGCCAAGTCTCAATAAGTAAGCAAGGTTAGAAAATTTGTGAACCTTAGGACAGACACCTGATTTGTAATCATTGTCTCTGTTGCCTTCTCAAAACAGAGCTTTGAAAGGTTCACTCACATGGCATCCACTGGCCCAGCCCAGCACCATTGCAGTGATCAGGACTCTGTCACATGCAAGCAACTATAGAGAGAAATGACAGCTGGAGAAGGACAGGTTAACCTTGAGTAGCAGATAACTTAGAGCAATAGATGGATTGGAACAGAGCCAGAAACACCACTAGAAACTCTTCCAGAGCTGTCAACTGGACTAGCACCATCAGCATCACCCAAAGAATCTGAACATAAGAACAAGACTCCTAAAGTGAAAGAATTATAGTCCAAAATCAATGAGTGGGATGCCATTAAACTAAAAAGTTTCTGTACAGTTAAGATACATCCTACTGAATGGGAGAGAATCATGGTCTGTGATCCCTCTGACAGGGCACTAATATCCAAAATATACATAGAACTCAAAAAACTCAATAACAAAAACACAAGCTAAACAGAAACTTCTCAGCAGAGGAAATTGAGCAAGCCAATGAATTACATGAGAAAGTGTTCTAAATCACTGGTAATCAGAAAAATGCAAATCAAAACTACCTTAAGATTTCATCTCAGTCAGACTGGCAAAGATGAAGAATATAATTAACAACAAATTCTGGAGGGGTTGTGGGGAGATAGGAACACTAGCACACTGTTGGTGGGGTAGCAAACTGGTCCAGTCGCTCTGGAAAGCAGTGTGGAGACTCCTTTAAAATATTAGGGTTGGATCCACCATGTGATTCAGCTATCCTACTTCTGAATATTTTCCCAGAGAAGTTAGAATCAGGACATTACAGTGACACAGCAAAAAATCATGTTCATAGCAGCTCAATTTACAACAGCTAAATTATGGAACCAACCCAGATGCCCCTCTCTGAATGAATGGATCCAAAAGTTCTGGTATACATATGCCATGGAGTTCTACTCAGCTATTAGAAACTATGATATTGCATCCATTGAAGGTAAATGGATGGCAATGGAAGAAATCATGCTGAACAAAGTTAGCCAAACTCAGAGAGTCAAGGGCTGAATGTTTTCCCTCATTTGTGGTGGCCGGAGCTGAACCCAGGCTTGGGGGAAAGATAGATAAACTCATGGATTAGAACTATAGAACAAAAATGCAAAATTTTAACATTTATGAGACACAGTTGCAAGGTACTGCATAAAATATTTGAACAAGGGGCTGGAGTGGTGGCTCAGCAGTTACAGCACTTGCCTGGCATTCACGAGTGTGCGAGTTCAAACCTCAGTGCCATGCACACAATGAAGTTTCGTAGCAATGATAAACTAAATAAAAAATGTTTCTGTCTGTCTGTCTCTCTCTCTCTCTCTCACACACACACACACACGCTATCCCTCCCTCTTTTTTAAAAAAAGATATTTGAACAAGCTGTACTGCATGCCTTTACAAATATGTAAATGATTAATCCTATTGTCAATATATATCAAAGAATAACAAGGGATGATAGGAAGGGAGGAGAGGCGAAAGGTTGGAACTGAGATAAAGCAAGGTACATTCCAAGCATTTATAAGTATGTCACTGTATACTCTATAGTCAGGTATATTAAAAATATTCTTCATAGGTATAAGAATTATGATACTGTACTTACACTGTACTTGGGGTGTTTTTTTTTTTGATAAATATAGGATTCAGAGGAGAGGCAAGGGATGGGGGTGATGGGAGTAGGGAGCTAGAAGGGTGCTGTGGGGTGGGGATATTGATCAAATTATAGTGCTGTATTGTGTGCATCTAGGAATATGTGCCAACAGATCCCATCATTATGTACAACTATAATGCACTAATAAAAAAATTTTTAAAAATTAGTGTACTGAAAAAGCATGAATAAGGGTTAACAGGATAGACCATACGCATGCCTTAAAAATTGGAAAGATCAAAATTTCAAGTTTTTTTAGTCTAAAATAGTAAAAAAATCCCCACATCTATAAATAAAAGAGTTTTTTCATGAGATACCTTTTTTTGGTTATTTATATTATTAGCTCATCTTTACGTTTTCCTGCAGATTATGAGAAACAGTCCAGGCTGGTAAAAATATGAGCTATTTTCATTGCAAGGTTCGGAGAACTGGTTATCAGCTGAACAGATGGGTGTGTCCCTGATTTATGTGGTCTTTGTCCATGGGACGGGAGCCTGGCCTCCTGCTCTATGTGAGAAGGGTATATGTGGGTATCCCTCAGCCTCTGGAGAGCTCCTCCTGCAGATTCGCTGTTACCCCTCACTTTCCCAGCTTCCCCCTCATACCACAATTTTCTGTTAAGATCCCCATCCCCCCAGCAATACCAGTTCCAGCCTCCTCCCTGGTGTTCCCTGTTTTGAAATGTTAGTCAGTTAATCCACTTTGTGATTCAGATGCTCACTGAACATAGTTGGCCTCTCTCCTGGCCCTATGGAGGGGTGCTGAGCCTCAGCTCTGCAGCATGGGTGTTGGAGAGTGGGGAGGACAGGTGGTTTGAATCCTGAGACCCCAAGAGGGGACAGAGCAAAGAAGAAAGACGCCCTCACTTCCTGGGCTTCAGCTGCTCATTTCTTATATTAGCTTAATTTAAACACATTTCACACTAAAATAATTACTCTTTTTTGATTTTTATTTTAAAATATTTGTAGGTTCACATTCAGTTGTAAGAAATAAAGAGAGATCCCTAATTTCCACAATGATAAAAATATCTTTCATATGGAGAGTACACTGTCACAACCAGAAAATTGATAATGATGTGATCAGAGACCTTATTCCAGTTTCACTCTGTTTCAGTGTTCATGTGTGTGTGTGTGTGTGTGTGGGCATGCAGCTCTGTTACATGAGTTGATTTCTGTGACCACCACAAGTAGAGACACTGAGCAGTTCTGTTGCCACCAGTTCTCCTTGCTAGTCTGTTTCCACCCCTCTAAAATAGGCATAAGGCCATTTGCTGCTTCATAACATGGAGCCCCTGGGGATGTCTGGCACCAGTGGGTCAGGAAGAGAACTCAACTTACCAGCCAGAATGGCCCATCCAGCCTCCTGGGAGGCCTCCTGTAGGTCCCCCTAGTTGCTTTCTGTCTGTCCTGATCAAAAATCACAGAGGGCCTCAACCTGTGACCCAGTCAGATACAGGTTTTCCTCTGCAGGATTGAACTTCAGCTGTCACCCTGAGTATTTCTAAGCACTAATGGAAGTATTTAGGTTGTTGTCCAAAACACTGAAAAAGAAGTGGAAGCAGTACTGAGCCCCAACTCCTCCAATCCTCAGTAGACTCCATACCCTGACCTCTCACTGTGGATGCACATCCCTTTTCTCTTGCTGTCCAATGGGAGGATGAGCTGCAGCTTCTGTAGGTTCCTCTAAACTTCTTGGATGGATCGTCTTGGCATTGAGTGCTTCTTCCTTAGGAATCCCATCCAGCCCCAACCTGAGACAGTTTGGGGCATGCCCCTGTGGGAAGCCTCCCTGCCACCATTTTCACGGTGACTGTAGCTCTGGGTTTGGCAGGATGAAACACATCTTTAAGCAGATAGGTTTTGAGCGTCAAACCCATTCCCCTCACAGGGATCCCCAAGGCACTGGGAGCTGTATTCACAGATCATGTTATCCAAGAGATGGCTTTTACTTGGATGCATGTTCATGTTAACCCAAGACTTCCCCAAGATTTGCTGAGGCCAGTTCTCAGAGACCTTGGAGAAGGAGGTAGATGGGGCAGGTGGCCATGGGACCTTCTCCACCTAATGTGGAACCTTCTCCATGGGAATTTTTGGAAACAATTCTGAGAGGCCCCAGCTGATAAGGCTTAGTGAACTCCTGCTTGCTTCATTTTTGTACCAGACAGTTCTTTTGGAAAGCATTGTAATAGAAAGTTCTGAAGAAAAAAGCTGTGACCTTCTTGCCTTGAAACATCTTCATCTAGGGCCTGGGAGAGAAAAGTTCTGTGCTTCTGGCTTTTGAGTCTTGCTTTTTCTCCCCCCCCCCCACATTTTTATTGGTGCATTAGAGATGTATGTTGATGGAATTTGTTGTTACACATTCATACATGCACACAATATACCAATATAATTTGGCCAATATCACTCCCTAGAATTTTCCTCTTCCCTCCCTGCTTCCCATCCTCTGGTTCCTTTCCTTTCCTGATCTCCCTTTGATTTTTAGGAGACATCCAACCTTTGTTTTCCTTTTTTCTTTCTAGTTTCCACGTATGAGAGAGAACATATAACCCTTAACCTTCTGAGTTTGACTTGTTTCACTGTTGAACAGGATGGTCTCTGGCTCTATCCATTGAATCTTGCTGTTTCTGGTAGTGTCTTCATTGTCAGTTTCCACTAATCTCTGAGGTGCTAGCATGTGTGGCATAGGGTGCCCACATTTACCCACCTTTGTCACTCAAATGTTATTACAATTGCAGATGCCAGATTCTTTCCCTCCCAAGCTGCATCTATAAAGGAACTTCAGAGTATGAGACCACCATCAGTGAGCCCAGCTCTGGATCCAATATTAGGGAATATAATCCCAAGAAAAGAAAATGAAAAAGAGAGGGGAAAGTGCATCTAGGCATTAGGAAAGCCTAAGTCCCGGTACAAAATTAGCACTTCCTTAAGGAAAAATATTCCTAAGTCTTTTTTTAAATAATTTATTAATTGAACAAATAAATACTGATAGTGAATATGATGGTAATGATGCTTGATAATTTTTAACCACTGACCCACATTCTCAGCCCTTTTGTTTTAATTTTGAGTCAGGGTCTCATAAGTTGCTGAGGCTGGCTTTGAACTTGCGATCCTCCTGCCTCAGCCTCCCAAGTTGATGGGAGCGTGTGCCATTGAGCCTGGAAAAATACTCCTAATTTTTTTCCCCACTTTTTTTAAACTGGTGCATTATAGTTGTACAAAATACTCCTAATTATTGATGTTACTGCATTGAAACACCCTGTGGAGCCCAAGATCGCTGATAATTCAGGCTTCCTGAATATTTGCAGCTGGATCCCAGGAGTCCAAAGAGCCTTCACCTTTTTCATCTCAGCTGGTTCCCAAATTTCGTGGGGTTGGAGTGATGGCTCAGCAATTACGGTGCTTGCCAGTCACGCTCACGGATGTGGGTTCAAATCCCAGCACCATGTACACAATGAAGTATTGGAGCAACAAAGGCCACATGAAAAACTAAATAAAATTAATTCTCTCTTTCAATCTCTCGCTCTCTCTCACTATCCCCCTCTCTCTTAAAACAAAACAAATCAAAAAACCAAAACAACAACAACAACAACAAAAATCCAAACTTCTTCCTTGGTCTGGGGCCCACAGTGCCTTTCCATGGCTTTTCTGTGTTGTTTCTCCCTCTGATCACAATGCCAGAGAGGCTGGAGTAGCTGCTAACGTTCAGGCTTGGATCCGTAGAATGTGGCTGGCTCCGTGCTCTGCAGACATCACTTTCTCCTCTGCCATCTCCTAAGCCCAAATGGCCCTGGACCAACCCTGCTCCTTTTCCTAGAAAACAGTCCTGCTAGTTGGCACCTTTTCCTGTTCTAACATTTTGAAATTTGTCCTTCATTTCTTATTCAGCTCCATATAACACATACCCTGGGTTCAGAAGTGATCAGCGTGGATTCTCTGCCTGTGTCTGTGTATTCTCAAAATCTTTACAGTATCCCAAGGAGGTAGATGCAATCATTATCCTCATTGTGCAGATGGGGGGAAACTTAGGCACAGGGCAGTTAAGCAAGTGATTCAATTACAAAATTAATTGTGG